>KN476990.1:115413-133242 GCA_000787095.1 Periophthalmodon schlosseri | reverse complement strand
GGCCCTAACACTGAGAATAATTCAAACTTGTAAGTGTCCTCTATATGCAGGTTAAGGCACTGGAAAGCAAAGTTCAGGTTTTATTGTATTGTATTGCTTATTGTTTTTTTTTTTTTAGCACAGGCTGCATACAGTTTCTCTAAAATCTAAAATATGTTGTATTATTATACATTTGCATTGTAAACCACAACACTGATTGAACTTGATGATAATAATAGAAACAGGTCCATTGACTTCCTGTTAAAAACTGTGGCATTTCACTGTGGCAGGCAGTGGATTTTTATCTATGTGCTTTTATTGTTTGAAGTCTGAATCTTTGGAATAACTACAAGTAAGTGCAGATAAGTGGGTGTAGATAGGGGGTAGGTGAAAACAGAAATTTTCAACACACTCAAATGCAGAACAATTATTGCTCAAACATGTATTAATCAATTGAATTACAATTTTGAATAAACTAATGAAGGAACACCATTATAACTCTAAAAAAGTCATAAGGGTTAGGGTTAGCGCCTATGTCAATTTCCATATTGATGAGTAGAAGTATAATATTATAAATGTATAGTAGCTATTCCGTGATGATTTTACTTACACCTAAACTGAACCTGTACTAGATGCAAATCTTTTTGTTTGCATCTTATTTTGCTGTCAAACTTTCCCAGTTTGCAGTGACATGTCTAAAGGCTGTGGTGTGTGTGGGGCGAGACAGGTCGTGCAAGAAAGTGTACAGTAGCTTTGAATAACAAATGAGCTCTGCAAAGTATTTTAATGCAAAGTGGACCATTTGGACAGATGCTTATCAGCTCCGCATACAGTATGAGAGCTGCGGCTAGTGGAGAATAAGGAAATGAGTAGTGTGAATTTGACAGTTAACTTGCACAGGCGCATACGGAGCACTTCCCTTTTCTCTACTCTTGTGGGACTGGTTTTCTACTTGTTACATATAACAAAAAAGATGAACACATTTTGGCCAGTTTCATTCATTAACATTATGGGAACACAGTTAAACAATACTCAGCTTTTTGATCCTGAACACTTGCCCATAAAATTTACAATAATCATCTTATATAATACAAGAAGGAGGCGCACCAGCAAGCCAGGTCATCCTGAGTATATATTTCCAATCTCTTTATCCCTTCTCTCTGGAAATCTCTGAAAACTCCCTATTAAGACATACAGTTGCATGAAAAAACAAGGAATTTTTAAGAGTAAAACATGTATATATTTGAATGTTTCTGTATTTACCACATTGAGCTTAGCTGCTGACATGTTGTTACCTAACCCTATGATCAACTTATATCCATTATCCTACTTTTTCCCCTGTCCTACATTTTTATTTATATCAAAGTGTCCCGGAGGAGGAGAATCCCAAAACCACATTTGAAACTAAAACAAGACTACAAAACCCCTCTATCCCCAAATCTGTTTTCAAATGTGAACGTCTATGCTCCCCTTTACTGGAAATATCCCCGAGACACTATTGCAGGAAGCAGATGTGAGAATGGAGAACATTATAAAAGGCTTGAGTGAAGATAGGACTGACTAAGCAAAACTGCACTGACATTACTGCCATATGGAATCATTTGGGTTACACACTTACAACATATCAACTAAATGAACACAAATGACCCTTATAGGACTAATAGTTACACAAAATGCAGTAAGTTCACCCACATATTTTGCATAGTCAATGAAATATTCAGCGATGTGACATAGACCAGTGACACATCGCTACAGCTTCCCACACTCTGGAACATGTGGACAAACGCATGCTCCAGATGGCTCTGTGTTTACAGATCAATCATTTCATCGTCATGGATATATTGTCAAGTGATTGACAATGCAATTTCCCACCATGCATTGAGTGAAAGGAGGTAACAGCACAAAAGCAAGGATGATCTATAGGATAAAATCCTAAGGGATCAGGATCGTATATCATAATAGTTGAATCCCCATCTTTGTCCATGACTGATGTTATCAATTGTTTTATTTTGTTATTTTGTTTTTATTGTATTGTTATGATTCTGACAAACAGGGTTAGTAGTTAGCACCTGCCTTACCTGCCTTTCAGCAAAGGAAAGTTTAATATAGCATCCATTCTTACACAGTAAAGACAGACTGAATGCTTGTCTGTCCATGCCTGAGGCCTCTCTGTGTTCTCTATCACATTCATCCACATCATTCATCAGCAGGGTCAGCCCAGCAATAGGACCACTGACCTATGTCAACAAAAGGAGTCAGAAACATTCTTATTCTGTTGGTTATACTGGATACATCAAACAGACATCTGCAGGTTTGTATTTGAGAATTTGTGAGAGGTACAAAGATACTGTTTCCCACATACATCTCTACAGGACTATCTACAGACTTTCTGTTTGTTGAACCAAAAACAGTGAAATGAACTGAGCAGTCAATACATTTTTTATCTTGCCTTGAATTGCTTGCATGACGCACATGGCTTCATGTGTCCAGAGACAGAATACTAAGTGAGCGGGACAGTGGGCTCTTTCACTCCACAGCAAACTGTCAAACATATTCAGGGCATACTTCTGTACATACACAGCAATGCATTATCAGAGGCCTATTACTAAACATTTAAGGGAGACAGTATGAAAAGAATAGCAAAGGATGCGTCATCAAATTCACTTACAATATACAGATACAAGTGCATTTGTAATGATGCATAATTTTAGCATTAATGATAGATTTTAAAAAATGGACACATGTTTATGTGGGTGAGTCGCCCAACATATGCGCTGCAGAATATCTGTTTAACTATATACCAATATTCTGAAACGCGTACAAATAAAACACAAACACATTTGGAAACAAGCACTGCTCAACACAGATCCTTCCAAGTAAAATAAAGCCAAGTAAAAAATCTACTTGTATTTGCTTAACATACACATTTTATAGGTCTGTCGTTTTTGGATTAAACTTGAAAAATTCTCCCCATATTACCATAATCTGTGATATGTGATCCCCTCTGATATGAGTGCAGACTTCCTGTCCTCTCTGGTCCTGAGCTGTCTCCAGTCCCTGCTCCTCTTTGAGCTGCTGAAGCCGGATGAGTCTCATCTTACCACTGTTCTCATTGTGATGCACAAATCCACCATCTTGGCAGCTCCCTGACCTGCAAACATGTTGACCTAGCAAAGCTGACAGGATCTCCCTACACTTTGTACAACACTTAACTTAGCCTTGTGTAAGGGAGAGACGACCCTTACAAAGCAAAACCATGGCTGAGTAAACCACTGAAGTCTCTGTTACATATGTCAAAGGGGTGCAGAAGTGTTTGGATTTAACCAATAGTATCAAGAGTATAACAGTATCAATACTATAAATAATATAACTAATATTACAGAGACAGTAGATATTTCCAGGTCCTTTTTAGACTTTATAAGAGAGAGCAGAGTTGGAGATAGAGATGGGAGAGCAGACAGTCTTTTCACAAATTGTTGACACCAATGCAAGTAAAACATACAAAGCCATGTACCTTAAAGAAGATCTATATATTATCTACGACACCCGTGGATCATTATGTTATACTTTGCACATTTTGAATTACGCAAAAAATATTCATCTAAAATGACTTAATAAAAGAAACAAGTCCACTGACTTCTGAGTTAGAAAACTGCAGTGCCCAATAAGAGCAGAACAAAGAGTCGGCACCTCCTGTGGATAGCTGCAGATCACGCTAGCGAGCAGTGAATTTTTTTTCATTTGTATCAAAATAACTACGCAATGCTGCCGAGTCCACCGCGTATCACCGATTAAGAAAATAAAATTGGACAACAAAGTAAGTACAGAGAAGTGGGTGTGTGCTGGTGGCGGTGAAAATGGGGATTGATAGGCAATCTGGTGTCTTGAAAATAAGTGATTAAAGATTGCTCAAACATGCACGAATCACTCCAAATACAACTTCGGGTGAGTAAATGTTGAGGGGAAACAACTATAACATGGTTAAATCTCTGAAAAGTTGATTTTGTATAATAGGTCTGCTTTAAAAATGAAAGATGATAAGATGACAACATTCCTCCCTATGCCATGGCACAGAATCACTATGAACATGCCTGACATGCAGTTTCCCCACTCCACCAGTCTTTTGTCATACTTCACAACAGTACATAGCTAGTTTGTTTGTGACATTGATTATACTGATTGTTGCACTATGCACTGGGTATAGGGTGTGTCTATGGGGGAGGGGGTTCTGATTTACTGGGCCTGGAGTTGTTGACCCACCTGCTCCCTTCTCTCTTCAGCTGGATCTAGTCAGATTTCAGCAGCTGCATGGCCTCACAAAGCAGCTCTTTGTAATCTTCCTCCGCCACAAACACAACTGCACAGAAGAAGAGTGCAGAGCCGGACAGTGGAGACATGCGCAGAGCAGAGAGTGTCACGGGTCAGCGAGGTCTATCATTGTCATAGAAGAGGGAACAAACTTCAAAAAAACTCCATGTTATAATATTACTGGTTACATCAGGTTGTAAGTCCAGTCAACAGGTGTCATGACTGGTGTCTTATAAGTTGCTGTGGTCTTAAATCATCAAAGCATTGTTTTTCAATTGAGTAACTCCCACACACTGCCTCACTCATTTCTGATCATGTATCGGCTCCCGAGGAAGGTCCCTGGGCCAAAACCAATACATTTACAGTGTGCAAGAGCTTCCTGTTCTGTACAAGCTAAAGGTCCAATATTACACAATATGTATTCTTATGAGCTTTAAGCCATATTAAAATGTTGTTACCTCCTTAAAAACATACCGGAGCTGTGTTTTGTTTCATTCACACATAATTGAGTAATCCTTTATTGTCTACATCTCCAAAGCTAAAAAATGCTCTGTTCCATGTCATGAAGTGGTAGTTTTCAAGTTAACAGCTATCTTTTACATTTTGTTCAGTAGAGATCATCCAAATGATTCTAGTGAAGATGTATGGAGTTTAAAAACACAATGGAGCACTTCCTGTATTACCACATGACATCACAAAGTGGAACAGAATGTTTTCTGTTTGAGAGAAGAACTCAGCCTAAACATGCAGGGTTTGTGTGTTAAACGTGTGTGAATGAAACAAAACACAACTCCAGGTATGTTTTTGATGAGGAAACAACATTATAACATAGATCAGAAAATAGTGTAATATAGGCCCTTTAAAAATGCACTATGTAGCTTTTCTGTTTCGCCACCTGTTTGTCTCATGGCGATAGATGCAGGAAGAATGCTCCATGTATGTATGGTATAAATCGCTATCTATCTAGTATTTATCCAATTACAAGTTTTAATTGCTAAGAAATACCTTGACATGCATTATTATTGTGAGCAGGGTTGCCTCTCCACAGATCATTGTCTCCATGGAGCTAGCTATTTTAATGCTATTGACCTTATTCCGCCCCGCCCACTTTTGCCTCTAAATGCTATTAAACCACACTTTCTTTATGGTGGCACTTCCGGCTAAGCGGGAATCCCATTCATTTCAATGGAGAATTTGAGAAAAAGTTTTGCTGGTAAAATCTGACGTTCTATCTTCATGTGTACCAATAAGCCGACAATGGGGGGCTTTAAAATGGCTCTGTAGTCTGGATAAAACTTATTTGCTGTCAAGATCGGCAGCCCCATACAAAATAATACAACCCAAATGACGATGGCGGCACTTACTGCAACTTCCGGAATAAGGTCAACACAGTGGAGCAATACAAGCACCACAATTATACCTCCAAATAGATTGAGAGATATCTTTGTTGTAGACTCCTGGTCAAGAGTAAAAAACAAACAGACAAACAATATAAAGAAAGCATAAAAAACAATAAGAGACTCCGAACCTTACAGAAGACAGCTACACAGTGCCCCAAAATCCATTTAGGCCTTTAGTGTCATTGATAAAATAATAAGGTAACTCATGCTTTTTTCTGTTACACTTCCACATATGCAAAGTAGACAGGTTGGACGAGTTCAGGCCGTTTACATGAGTCCTTTAGACGTGTATGGAAACATGTATGAAAATGCACACGATGACAGCAGCTTAGGCTGGCTCTCAGATGCAGACCAAGTGTGGCACATTTGTTTCCCATTAACAAAACATTCTTGCAGAACTCTCGCTTACAACTGATTTAGCGCTTTTGGATTATGACTTGTCAATTACTTCACAGCAGCAGAATGGCACATTTAGAAGGGTCTCACAACGACATATACATATCCCAGTGCAGCCCCATATCTGCAGGTATGCACAGTCTCCCAGGCCCTCACCTAGACTGGCTGGTGGCAAAGTGAGAGAGACGTTATTATGAGATTAACTGCAGCACTATTTTAAAGGAGTCATAAAGAACAGACTGTGTTGTAAATGAAGCAGAATCAGACTGAAGGGAGGTCAGGGTCACTGGCTCAAATTCTTAAATCACTTTATCTAAATGGCATGCACACTAAGACACGATTGCATGCACGATTTTTTGGGCTTTTGTGATTAAATTTGCGATATTTGTCTAAAAACAGTAATCTGCTCAGAGTGCATATTGTAAGCATTAACATTTAAGAGAAGACTGAAACATGAAAATGGTCATGGTAAATGGTCACATTTTTATATAGCGCTTTTCCACCTTCAAGGTGCTCGCTTTTACATCAAGGAACCACTCACTCATTCACACACACTTTCATATGTTAGTGTACGCAGACACTGGGGGCTGGGGGGGTTAAGTGTCTTGCCCAAGAACACAACAACAGCATTCATCTGTGGGAGATGGAATCGCACCACCAACCTATTGGTCAATGGATCTGACCGCTCAACTAATGATGTTTACGTTGAGAGTGAGATCCGAACCATGTATCAAAATAATTACAGCCTTTGCGATTTGATAGTTATGACAACTGAAATTGCAGTTTCCATTAGATTGCTATAATAGTGGATAGCAGCATTCCTGAGCAGAGGTAGCAGGGAGTTCTGGGCCCTGCCTGCAAACAATGTTGGAGGGCCTGTAAACAAATCATAAATACACATTACCTTTGGACGGCCCCTTCTTTGCCTTGGGCTCCAGGTAGTAGCCTTTACCCAGTCTGACGTCCCCTGAAGTATAACATGAGTATACATACAGTTTACATTTTGCACATGAGATGCTGCAGCTGATCAAGGTATTCATCTATTTGATTACATATGTACATTTATTACACAGGTCCCCCATGCAGCATCAAAACTCTATCTGTCCACAAGAAGTGTGAAAAAAATATTTCGCAAAATTGACTCTTGTGAGTTTTAAGCCATGTTATAATGTTGCTATTGCATCCAAAACATACCTGGGGTTGTGTTTTGTTTCATTCACACATGTTTGAGTAATCCTACATTATTAGTCTGTGTACATCTCCAAAGCTCAAAACCACTGGTCCTAATCCTACATTATTAGTCTGTGTACATCTCCAAAGCTCAAAATCCACTGGTCCACCTTGTGATGTCATGAAGTTAACAGCTACCTTTTACCTATTGTGTGGAAGAGATTGGCAATTGCAGGGCTGAAATGATCCAAATCAATCTAGTGAAGGTGTATGGAGTTTAAAAACACAGTGGAGCTCTTCTTGTATTACCACATGACATCACAAGGTGGAACAGAGTGTTTTCCATTTGAGAGAACTCAGCCTAAATATGCAGGGTTTGTGTGTTAAACATGTGTGACAGAAACAAAAACACAACTCCAGGTATGTTTTTGATGAGAAAACAACATTATAACATAGATCATAAAATAGCGTAATATGGGCCCTTTAAATGTGAAAAAGAAATCACATAATTCCTGTATTTTGTCAGCTGAGCACAGACACTTTGATTAATTTGCAGTTTACTTTAACGACTTGTAGCACAACACTGCTGACGAAGGGAGGAGAACGTGGCCAGATCCAACAAAAGCAACTTGAAGAGAGAAATTCCTCAGTGAGAAAAAGAAGACTGAAGTCTAATAAAAGCTTCTTTATGTTCAATATTCCACAGGGACGTCCTCCGGGCTTTTGTCCCCTGCTCGAGCTAGGCACGGCTTTAAAGGGTCCAGGATGTACTATGACCTTTGGATCAAGTACTCAAGAAATACTGTTACATCATAATATTACTAAAAGAAAGAAGTAGAAATGATTGATGAAGTATTGCTGGAGTGAAAGTAACACAAACTGACTTGACTGATCAGACTTAGAACATACCTTTGAAAGTATTTTTGCTATAGCTTATTTCCCCACAACCATTAAAAATATTACCAATGTTGCTGCCAGTGATAATTCACCTCCTAATCAAACCTGGCAACTACTATCACCAAAAGAATATTATACAAGAATATCAGATCACTTTTTACACACAGCTATGATAATGTGGCTCAAATGCAATACAATTCGGTAACAAGTAGAACACAAGACAACTTCACTTAAATATATAGCATTTTATAAAGTTTAGTGAGATTATGGCTGTCAGTCTGTGTACATCAGCCATGCAGTTGGAAATAGTGAAGTAGTACAGAGCTGATACTGGTTCCCTCTTTGCTGTGCCTGGGGCTATCAGCCTGTGTGACAGTTGATACAATGTAAGAAAGCATTACACAGGGATGACAAGTCAGAGAATATTCAAATGCAACCTAAAAATACAGGGGAAAAAAATTGTCATACAAAATTAATGTAAACCATTTAACTGAAAACATTTCCGGTATAGTGTTGTGTGAAAATGTTTAATGCCAAATACACAGTATAAGATGAGTTTTTTATTACGTCAATCAGTTTGAACATCTTTAGGTTGCATTATTAATCAAGATAGAGATTGGGTCATTTCTTAATGCTTATGATCAGCTTGGGTCTTTTTAATGGAAAGGTCCACAGCCAATTGTCTGTCAGTGAATGCCTGTGGTTTGGAGCAGAGAACGATGTTTTAGTAGTTGTATTAAATGCAATTATAAAAAATCTGTGTCGTTTATATTCTGGAAAATTAACTATTTTATCTGTTGTTAATACAACAAAAATGAAAACAAATTAGAATTGTGATCAATCAATACGAGTAAGAATACAGTGTCGTAAAAGAAAATGTAATTCTATCAACTGGACAAAGTTTTAGGACTGAAAAAAATACAACTTTTGGCCAGTTGACAAAATTACATTTTCTTTTGTGATGGAACCTTCCTGGACAACTGAGGGATAACACAGACATAAGAATATAGGTGACAGTAGCTCACTTCGACAGTGTTCGTCCTATAATCTGAAAGTTGGCGTTCGAAAACCTGCTCTCGACATAAACATCATTGGTAGAGCAGTCCAGCTCCCACAGATGAATATTGTCATTGTGTCCTTGGGCAAGACACTTAACCCACCTCGCCTCCAGTGTCTGCGTACACTGGTGTGTGAATGGGTGTGTGAATGGGTGAGTGGTTCCTTGATGTAAAGTGCTCTGAGTGCCTTGAAGGTGGAAAAGCGCTATATAAAAATGTGACCATCTACAATATAGTGTTACATATTTGTTGGCCAGCCCTATCAGAAAGAGAAACTAATATTGTCTGTGTAATCCCTCAGTCGTCCAGGTATGATCCATAGCAAAAGAAAATTTCAATTCCGTCAACAAAAGTTGTAGAGTGAAACTTTTGTCCAGTTGACAGTTTCTTTTGCTATTGCTAATATGAATCTGATAAGGTTTCAGGTTCAGCGCTGACATGGTAAGTTTAATTGACACGGCTAATTATTGAGACATTTCAGGTACAGTTGCTTATTGTACAGATACTGATTGGACATGGTTATATCAGCCAGGAGGCTATGTTCCCCATGAAATACATCTATTGTGGATCTACTGCCTCCCATTTCCCGTAAACTCAAGAGGGCGGACTTTGGTGTGTTTTTTATGTTTCACTTCCACGCCCTTGAGCTCTAATTCACAGTCAAATTAGGGAGCTGATTTATGAGAACCACACATCAAAACCTCAACAATATGGAAAACCGGGCACACTGCACTTTTTATTAGGAACACATGCCAAAGAGATGAGAGGAAGAGAATGGCAAAACACATAAGAGGAAGCCAACATCCAGTATACTGTCATATTACCCAATGAATGACCTTGAGTTTCACCTTTAGGGCTTTTTCCAATACAATAGAAATCATTATGCACTATTGAAATGTATAGTGCGCATGTGACATCCTCTGACAGTCTGCTGATCGGCTAGCTTAAGGAAACGAGCAATCGCAACATGACCTGTAACCACAAGAGCACAAGTACTCCTTTTTGCTACTACTCCGCAAGCGTTAATTGATGTAAACACGCACAAACGGCTGCTGTGCAAAACTGTTACGGAGAACACTGCAAATAATCTGGAAGTACTTGAGAGATTTTTTCTGGACTCAAAATGGCTGACGTCCAAACACACCCTGAGAGATTGTTTCCAAACTGCTTCCACCAACACATCACATTCCAGGCACTATACTTTTTCAGCAAGGTGAAATAAAATCTGTACTTAGTTGATCATTACTGATAGAATGAAACTGTTGTGAGGTCAAAGGTCATGGATAGGTTCCTGACACTATATCCCATAAGCTATCAGTTTGTGATTGGGAGCTGATTGTCCTCAGGCCTGAGCTGAGGAGACAACCAGGAAAATGCACCCGACCACAAACTAAATGGGAAACATGCTAAGACCAGTCTCTACAGAAAGAAGAGCAGGAAGAGCTTTCTTTCATGATAAAAAAAACCCAAACAATACAAACAAAAACAATAAAAGACATTAGACATTATGACTTGAGGGAAAAGGGAGTGCATACATCTAGGTTTGAAGGGGTGATGAGACAATAAGACAATAAGAAGGGAAAAAAATAAATGCATGATTTTGTGAGGTTCCTTTTTTTTATATACTCCCCATTCTCCCGCCTTCCTTCTCCTTCCGTTGCCCCTTTGTTTCTTTTTTTTTTTTTTTTTTTGCCAGATAGTGTCAGTACAGCTAATGGCAGTGGGCGTTCTTCCTGGTCACACCTTGACCCTGAAGAGTTGTATCTTTTGGTGGTAACTGCACAATGTGTCAGTATTTAAACATATATATGGTCACGGCAGTGACAAAACTATCAACTGTACGACAATCATAATGTCCAAAAAAAATGTTGTATGTCATAAGCAGCACCACTACTTTTGAACTAAAGTTACTTCCAATGTTACATTAACTGCATCTTAATGTAACACTGTACTAAATACTATCATCTAAATCACAATAGATTCTTGGGGGGGAAATGGATGGGACTCGTATGGCTCAATAATGACTGCCCAGCACAAGGTTCTGGAAGTAGATTTTTCCCATTCATTTTTCCTATAGATCATCATCTATCATGCCTTTAAACTCTTAATATTTTAAAGTTTGTCTTTAAAAGTCTATGGGAAAAGTGAATAGCAAATTTACTTTCAGAACCAACGTAAGCTTCAAAAAGGGCAGGACTGCTTTCATGTTTACTGTTAGTTACTGTCACTTTTTTGGTAAACAGCTTTGTACCAACAACCAAGTAGTCTTCTGTTGCGCAGTGCTTGGGTTAAATCATTGATCAGTTTATTCTCTCAATTTGTTATGTATTTGACTCATAACATGAATAATAATGTTAATTTCATAATTAAACAATTTAGAAACATAAATCTACAAATAGTTGTAAACTATCCTGACCCACCATAGCATTATCTACAAACATTTCCTCTTCATCGCTTCTATTCCTGCCCCAAAATTTCTCATCATTTTAAATTCAGCTTCAATTTGTCTGCTCTAGAGTGTGTGAAAGCAGAGATGCGACTGGTGTTCTTGATGTGGTGGAGGCAGAAGCAGGGCTGGTTAGTGGATGGGAGCAGTTTCCACATGTGGTTAGGCCGTGGAATTGTCGGGTGAGAGCGATGGCACAACACGCAGCTCCGTTTGCCAAGTTTACCCTGACTCATTCAATCACACACATCACTGAGCTGCTGCCTGCGTTTGAGTGACAGGCAAATGATTTTAGCAATATATCCACATGCAGGCATTTAGAGCATTATATTTCTGTATTTACCTTTTAAAACTATTTATCTATCTATGATATGAAAATAACAAAATGACCTGGTATCTAGCTATATTTTACCGCTGTTACTAATGACTGATGATTTCTTGTTGATCAAACTGTAGGTATTCCATGTATTTTTCTGGCATTCTGAAAAAAATCAGTTTGCCAGTGTGAAATGATAATATTCATGTGACCTGTTTTTCACTAGCTTAAAACTTATGTTGATGTATCTAATATTAGTCACTTTAATTAAGCGCTCCAGTCAGGATCATTAAACTCTCCTTAACAAACCACATTGCCAGTGTTTTGTTATTCCAGACTGCAGCATTTAGCAGCAAATAATTGTTTCATGTACAAAGAAAAAAATCTGCTTTAAACATGCAATTAAATACATGCATTAGGAAGGAAAAATAGTTAGAAGTTGAGAAAATAATCACACTACAGTAGTCTACTCTATGCAAACAGACAAAGCAGGTAACACATGCACAACATTTGCCTATTATGTGCTAGACCTGTTAAAAAACACTATAGTTCAATGAGTCACACATTTCTTACCATATTTTGAGACCCTTTCCTTCTAAAGTCCTCACATTGTTTTGAGTCAGAACAGCTCTCAGCACCTGAAGTAAGATGGACCAGAGCAGACTGCAGAACAAACACACCTCTTTCACACAGAGGCATATCATCCCACAATACCATAGTTTAACAGAGGCAGTTACTATCCTCTGTCATAAAGCTAGAGCTTCGGGCACGTCTGTAAACAAACCATTCCATAGAGGCAAATTAGTTTTGAATGAACAATTCAGCTTCACACCATCTATCACAACAGCCATCTAGTAGTATCTTGTAGTTCCTGATAAAAATATTTGACACAAAGCCTAAGCAACCGTTTGAATCTAAACTGGCAAAAAGCATGATGAGAACTCCAGTCAGCTGCATCATTATTCCATTATATGTTCTAAGGTCATGCCATTTTGCTTTTAGGCCATCATTGTTAGCTGTATAAATGTTTTACTCATTCTCTGATGAAACAGAAGACGTATGGTTGTTACTAAATCTGTAAAGTAAAATTCATAAAAGTTTAATTCATATGACAACAATGATCTGGTTCCATACAAACATGGACAGTGTGGATGTGGTTGAAATGTCAAAAAAGACGGAACTGTATTATCATAAATAATGTTTGACCAATAAGAAAACAGTAGTGGTGTATTCCAGCCAATCGCAGGCTGAAGGTGGAGTGACACTCTGCGGGCTTCGAGTCAAGTTGCGGTAACGTGTGGATAATGCTCACAGTCAGGACCACAAGTTGGGCGCGCGCTCCTCCAATGACAGCGCATCAAACTCAACTGCTGAAAACTAACGGGAGCAACTCCGGGATCGCAAACGGACTTTAATTATACCTTTCCTAAGTGGAATTTACCGTTACGCACAGTGCGTAAAACGCGCTTTGTGCGTTAAAGAGAACCGCGGTGTAGTGTACAGTTTGATGTGAGTTTTGTCCTGGTATTTTTGGATTTCCATCCGAACTTCAATACAAAATGCTGAAAATGTCGGAGGATCATGACAAGTGTCTGAGCGAGCAGCCGTGCAGCCCCACCGGCTCAAATAGCTCGCTGTCCCAGGATGAGTCCGACTCCGATGCGCCGTCCTCTCCCGCGGGCTCGGACAGCCAGGGCTCTCTGCACGGGGGAATGGGGAAGAAGTTAGACGTTGAGGACGATGAGCGCTTTCCGGCGTGCATCAGGGACGCAGTGTCTCAGGTTCTCAAAGGATATGACTGGTCTCTCGTGCCCATGCCCGTGCGAGGGAATGGCTCAATGAAGAACAAGCCGCACGTCAAGAGACCCATGAACGCCTTCATGGTGTGGGCTCAGGCTGCGCGCAGGAAACTGGCCGATCAGTACCCGCATCTACACAACGCGGAGCTCAGCAAGACTCTGGGCAAACTCTGGCGGTAATTAACAACTTTTGTTTTCCATCCACAAAATAAATAGCCGACATATTATTAGTAAATTATTAAGACATGGGCTAATATTAATTTATCAGAGTTTATTTAGTTTGTTTTCAGCCTAAGTGTTTTTGGTTTATTTATAAAGGTCAGTTTTTTATGAATAATAATAATAATAATACAAATAATAATAATAATAATAATAACAATACATATTTCAATATCAACAGATTGCTTTCAGAGAGTGAAAAGAGGCCATTTGTTGATGAGGCAGAGAGGCTGCGGGTTCAGCATAAGAAAGACCATCCAGATTACAAGTACCAGCCTCGCAGGAGGAAGAACCTGAAGCCTGGACAGAGCGACTCGGACACTGGAGCAGAGCTGCATCACATGTATAAGGCAGAGCCAGGCATGGGGCTGGGCAGCCTCACAGATGGACATCACCATGTGGAGCACACAGGTATGTGGGCACATGCGCATAATGTAGGGCACTTTGGTTATTTGTTATTCTTGTGTTTCTGACATTTGCTACTCCTGGTTACAGGGCAGCCCCATGGACCTCCCACACCCCCCACTACCCCCAAAACAGACCTGCACCATGGAGTAAAGTCAGATCTGAAGCATGAGGGCCGTCGCCTGGTGGAGCGGCAGAACATCGACTTCAGTAACGTGGACATCTCTGAGCTCAGCACTGATGTCATCAGTAACATGGAGACCTTTGATGTGCATGAGTTTGACCAATACCTGCCCCTGAACGGCCATGCTGTGGCCTCTGCTCTCCCCTCAGACCACAGTCAGTCTGTAGGGGGTGCTCCGTACACTTCCTCTTATGGTAATGCCTCACAGTGGAGCCGTAAGAGCACCATGCCCCCTGCCCCATCAGCGGGCGATGCAGGACAGCACCGGCTGCACATAAAAACAGAGCAGCTTAGTCCCAGTCACTACAGTGAGCACTCTCCCTCTCACTCGGAGTTTTCCTACAGCAGTCAGGCCTCTGGCTCCTCCACTGCCTCTGCTGCCTCTGCCTCCTTCTCCAGCTCACAGTGTGACTATACCGACCTGCAAAGCTCCAACTACTACAACCCGTACTCTGGATACCCCTCTACTTTGTACCAGTACCCGTACTTCCACTCCTCCAGGAGGCCCTACAGCAGCCCCATCCTCAACAGCCTATCCATGGCCCCCACCCACAGCCCCACGGCCTCCAGCTGGGAGCAGCCTGTCTACACCACTCTGTCCCGGCCTTAAGGGCCACAACCAGCACTCACTGACATCAATGCACTACTAATGAAGGAGCAGAAAATGGTGGTAGGCCGTGAACTCTCTACAAGTGCCTGCTGATTTTATACAGAGTTCTATGAACAATGTTGAGCCAGACTCCTCCATGAGGACATGTCTCCTACATCCACCAGAGCGGAGCTACAGGAAACAGCAGTATGTGGACCAGCTTGACTTGTGTCTGCACTAAAGCAGACGGACAGCCATACAATGGACATGCTATGGACAATGGCATTTTCCTTTAAGTTCTATGGTACACTAATGACCATTTGCTTCCTGTCTTAACTAAATTGCTCATAATAATTTTGCAGTGACATTTTGGCATAAAAGTCTTAAGTTTTCTGTTCTTGTTTTTACTACACAGATACATATAATGTGGGTTTAATTATTTACAATTAAGGTTTATCAGAAGACAAGCTAATGATGGGCAGTACGCATCATTCCGACTTTTCAAACATCTCCATTCCATGTTGCAACTGAACCGAGTAGGACCAATGGATGTGCACAGGACAAAACAGGTGTCTGACAGCTATGCTTGGCAAATCGCGATTAGTCATGATGTGGGGTTAAAGGAAATGGGGTAAAGTAACACCAGAGTGTGTGAGTGACATGTCAGCTGGACCTCCTGTACATGTGCACACTCTATATGAGAATATACATACATCTATACTCAAAGTGTGACGTGCCCTCTGTCTACAGATCCATGACCTAATCCACACACATGATACTTGGACTGTATCTGTTTACTATGTGATGTTACTTAGCACCAGAAACGCATAAGTGACGTGTATGAGATTGTGTCATTAACCATCAAGTGCCAATTTAATGTTGCAGTCTTGCACAAGACATCTGTGCCTTCGACCACACATTGTCAGTATTGAAAAATGTATTTACTGTCAGCGCACAATCGGTAACCCACAACAGAACTCTGGACTTATTTTGATATCTTTATTATCACATTGGCTTTTAATATTCTGTGAATGAGGTAAAATGTCTATCCAAAAATACTGTCTTATCTGTGTGTATAATATTATTGTAAATTGAAGAGGCTGTGAAAATTATTGCTGTTGTATTAACATGCATTCACATGTGCACATCTAACCCATTTGCTGTCCATTTTTTAAATAAATATGTTTTTCTTGAAAATTGTTGCATTTGTCATATTGTTTGCCAGCAAATTTCTATTACAAATGCATATAAAATTAAAAATGCATTTTGATCTAATTACACTTAAAAGGAAACAATCTTCAGAAAACAGTTTTAACTGTTTGTTTTCAAAGGACTAAACATTAAAATTTGAGTTTTGGTTAAGCTTACTGTCAAAACGTATGACAACACATTTCCTCCTCAAATTGTTTACATTGATTTTGGAGTCCAATGAGTAGACTGGTGAAGTTGGCACGAGCCTGCATGCCAGTAACCACCGGCGGGTAGAAGCCAAGTGCCAGGGCCGCGTCGCTGAATCTGAATGATTCATTATGTGGTCAAGGGCCCCATTGTGTCCCTTTATCCGGAGGGGAATTAATTGGACAGAAAATGGAAGGGCAAGGGGTGGATTCTTTCCCCCCATCACTGTCTCATATCACAAAAAACAACTTGGACTGCAGGCTCTAGCAATAGCAGAAGCACAAATCATATCATAATCTGTAGATAATAAAAGGAGATAATACCACAGCAGATGGGGTGTGGGTGGCTCAAGAACGACTTGTTGTTTTTCTTCCCTCAAAGTCTTTTTTTCCCTGTGTTTGCCAAATAGTTTCAGGAGGAACTCTTGAGAAATAACACGAGTGAATAAAAGTGAGGCAAAAAGGCTCTTCAGGGTGCTTGGGTCTTGTTTCCTTGGACCGCGTCCACAGTTTCTCTTTGGGCCAGTACAAAAGCCCTATACTGTAAATAGCTGCAATTGGTGTGGAATGCAATGTGGGCTGTATCAGAATGAATGAATTAGCAGATGAATGAATACAAACTAGGCATTTTACACGATCAGCTCAAAACAACACAAAACTAAACCTTGACATTAAGATGGTCTCATGTCATACAATGCTTTTTTTTTTTCATAAAAAAAACAACTAACCTATGGGGCAAAAAAAAAAAAGGAAAACACTAACAAAAAAACGAGCACAGTAAAACTTCTTTATATTTATTATTAGGGTTTAGTTTTCTTTTAAACATCATATGACATCATTTATGAAACATACATTAGATTAATGTGGACACATTTTAAAGTGCTTTATCATGGGTTTCAACTTCCTATTTGTGAGTGCCATTTGTGTACTTTTCACCATACAAAAGATAGGATATGTCACTATGGAAACTAAACCACTTTTTATCACTTTCATCAGAACAATTTTAATGAATGTAAAAATGTACATAGTTTTGCTGTAAGTTTTCTTCAATAGCACAGATTTATTGTTTATTTATTGACGATACCCACCAGTGGTGGCTAATATGTCCTACTTTTTATCTGCCATACAAAGTTATGAAAGTAGAAGAACAGATCCTGCAGGGGAATGACTGAAGTTGGTACATCCAGTGCTTGGCCACCTGACCACTTCCTATTGTTTGGGAATGGGATAACTTGCCTGGTAATGGTCAGGCTGACTCAGGGAAGA
>KN476990.1:67874-115338 GCA_000787095.1 Periophthalmodon schlosseri | reverse complement strand
AGGATTCTGAGAATGTGGTGCTGATTTGCAAGTGAAATGAAGTGGACATAAAGCATGGTTCTAGGCTGGCCTACATCCACACATACCAGGCCGCATCCTGCTCTGAGATAATCATTGCTGAGTTGGTTTTCACTGCAAAAATTATTTTGCCATTAACTTTTGATAATTAAAGGTGCCCAATGTATTTTTTTTAATTTTTTTTTTTCTGGTGGGAGTCCTCCACCTGCTTTTCTCCATAGATATGTTGCTTTGTCTAATGTTCCATAATATGGCATTAAACACCTATCTTGCATTTACTCAATTACAAGTGATTTTATTGCTAAAAAAAAAATCATGAAGAAACATATTTTAACTGGTTTACCTCTCCACAGATCTGACCTGTAACTTGGTCTGGTGGCCTCATTTGCTTCCAGGCAAAGCAATAACATGTCCATGGAAACAAGCAGGTGGTGAATCCTCCACTAATAATACATAGTGTACCTTTAATCTAGCCTAAACTACGAGTAGTAGTATAATCATTTGTTTTAATGGTAGTACATGTTCACATTGTAATTCTCTGATATTTAGTAGGCCCTTTTATTCCATTTATATATTCATATTATACATTGATAGAGTATAAGTGATTATCTTGATGCCATAGGTCTGACTGAGTGCTCAAAAAAGAGAGAGAAAAAAGCACTCCACTAACAGTGTTTTTGTGTGTAAAAAATAAAATTTAAAAAATAATTATTTTCAACCTGCTTGTTGCCAGATGGAGATGGATTACTGCACCAGGGGAAGTCAGACAGGTCACATTTCTTTTACTACTTTTCTGATAAGGGAAACTTTTGGCTTTGTGTTTTGGGCTTTGTTTTGGTTTGTTACTTTAATACAAATAAATAAACATAAACTGTATCATTTGAAGTAATTGGGAAAACGTGGAAAAAGCACTCCATCCTGCTATAACAAAAGTGAGTAAAATTATTATTTGAGTACATTTAAAAATAAGTTTAACATTTACCCAACATCAACATTTATATTTGCAACCTGTTGGGTTCTACTTCAACTATCTCCAACTTCTTTACATAAAAAAACTCACTCAGTTACAACAACAATTTCTACTACTGTTACTTTCACCACAAACAGTTTTACACACCATATACCATATTACTACATTTGTACTATAACTACTAGTACTGCCACAATACACCAACACATACTGTGAATACGCTACTGCACACTCTACTTAATATTACCACTATTGCTACAACAACCGAATGCAAACAACTGTATTCTTCCAACTCAGAACTCTATCAAACCCTATATAAGCTTAGACGAGCATGTTTGGGGATGAGTACATAAAAAGTATACATTTACTTTCACCTTAGCTTAAAAAGAGGTACTTAAAGTTGTTCCAGGTGCTCAAACAATGCAAGTGGTACAAACACATAGAGCTCAGTTACAGTTTGACATCTGGCGCTTGTACATTCTCTGAACAGTTGTCCGCAGTCTTTCACTTAATTTTTTCATTTGTTCACTCCTTTTCACTTTCTCTTGGCACATATCGGTCGCGAACGTGGTGGTGGCGACATGGCTGCTCATCTTCCCTGCACAGCTTTAGGACTTGTTGATTGGGAAGTACGTCTGTGTTTTTTATTGTAGCAGCTTTGTGCTTTTGGTGAACTATGGCGGGCCTCCATCGTCATGTACTCCCTCCATCTTTCCCTGAGCCTCACACTTCCTGTCTGCCTGCTGATCAAAGACAGGACAGATCTGTGCTGCGGTTACACCAGAACAAACGGCATTTGGGATCTTAAAATGTCACTTTTGCTCCTGAGCTGCTAGGACCTCAGGAAGTTATTTTTTGCCAGTATAAGATTTTATAAGACGTTTTCCAATATAAAGCCATGAAAGTAGCAAAGATCAATGGAAATCGACCATCTACCCTCAAATAAACAAATTGTTCAAAACATGCACCAGTGTGTAATGTATATGATAGGATACTGTTATTTTGTTTGCAGTGCTGAACAATAGCCAATGGACCCTGAAAATTTCAAATATTTTAGAATTGAGAGTTTTAAGGGCCCATATTACACCATTCATTTTCTGAATTATGTTATAATGTTGTTTTCTCATCAAAAACATACCTGGAGTTATGGTTTGTTTCATTTATACTCGTTTAACACATAAACCCTGCACATTTAGGCTGAGTTCTTCTGTCAAACAGAAAACACTCTGTTCCACCTTGTGATGTCATATGGTAATACAGGAAGTGCTTCACTGTGTTTTTAAACTCCGTGCACCTTCACTAGAATCATTTGGATGATTTCAGCCCTGGAATTGCCAATCACTACTGCACAAAAGGTAAAAGATGCTGTTAACTTGAAAACTACTGCTACCTGACATCACAAGGTGGAACAGAGCATTTTGAGCTTTGGAGATGTAGACAGACTAATAAACCAGGATTACACAAACATGTGTGAATGAAACAAAACACAACTCCAGGTATGTTTTTGAGGAGGTAACAGCATTATAACATGGCTTAAAGCTCACAAGAATCCATTTTGTGTAATACAGGACCTTTAAAGGCTAACCAGCCATGTGGTAGAAAATATTGTGTTCAGTCCAAAATACACATGTAAAACTTAAAATTATGTAGTGGTTTATAAAGTTTCAGGAACAGATTTTAAATAAAATTATAAGTCTTAGCAACCTTTATAAAATTACTTTTTTTTTCTCAAGAAAGTCTATAGGAAAAGTGAATGGGAAATTTACTACCAGAATCAAGTGGTGGGTAATCACTAGCTCCATGGGTTTAGATGTGATATTGAATCGGGTTTGGTTTACCTTCATTTTGCACTGCTCACTGCTCTGTCTAATAAATAATACAAGTTTAAAAAAAAAGCTTTACAAGAAAGTTATTTGTCAGCTACACCCTCGCTCATTTAAACAGTGGCGAAGGAAGCCTGTGAACTAGAGTTTATTTTGTTGAAAACCGCTCTACTGCTAAAATCATTTCGAAAACATTATTTGAAGGTCCGAATACTACATGATGTTGCTCATTAATGTTAAGTGCCGATGCTTCTCCATAACAATGAAAATATCCAAAATATTTTAGCAGAGTTTTATATCAATGGGAGTGCATATTTTCTGGCGGTGAGTGATGCATTAGCATATTGCGGGCCATCCCACACACACGCACATTGTTACCCTTTTCAAAGCCCCCCGCACCCACTCAAGTTCCACCAACGAGACAATCCTCCACATGGGATCCTCCGAGACCCTGGAATGTGGCGTGTGGGAGGAACATATTTCATACTAATACACGTAGGTAAAAGCAGAGGTAGACTCTTGACACAAAGTATGGAGAGAAGACGGGACAGAAGGGGAGGCAGGTAGAGAGGGAGGGAGGGAGGGAGGGAGAGAGTTCTGTGCTGTGATCGCGTTGTTGTTGGCGAGAGACTTGGCAGGATGCGCGGTGCGGACAGCAGGACCAAGTTTTAAATGTACCAGAGCTGGCATGGACGACACCTGCGAGAGCACACAGTGGGAGCACCCCAGCTCAGCATGGCCATTTTGACAAGGCCTAAGACAAAGTATTACACCAAGTACACATGTGTGAACCGGGATCGTAGTAAAACGCGGTTCCTTACTTTCTAACGCACAAAAACATTCTCAAAACAATTGCAAGTTATGTAGACATATACATTTCAGTGGTGCTATTTATTGTTTTTTCAGCTTTTTAGAATTTCCAGGAACTTCTAAGAAACAGGAAGTATCAGTATATTCTTTAGAGAATACCACATGACCTTTTGGAGTTTAAAAACAATTGTGTTGCATTAAAGGTGCACTATGGAACATTCCACAGTATGGCTTTACACTCATCTAGCTTGAATGAATTAATAAATAAATAAGGCTCTCCATAGATCTGATGGCGTCACTAGCTCGTTTTCATGGAGATGGTACTTGGTAAATGGTCACATTTTTATATAGCGCTCAAGGCAAGCACTTTAAGAAAGGAACCGCTCACCCATTCACACCCATTCACACACATTCATACATCAGCGTACACAGACACCGGGGGCGAGTGTTACGTGTCTTGCCTAAGGACACAACGACAGCATTCACCCTAGAATCGCACCGCCAACCTGTGGGTCAGTGGATCTGACCGCTCAACCAATGATGTTTATGTCGAAAGCGGGATTTGAACCACCGACGTTTGGATTAGTGGACAAACACTCCACCAACTGAGCTGCTGTCACCCCCTGGTTAAGTTGGAGATGGTTAAGTTTAACGTCATACTGTTGAACATTATCTTGACAGAGCACTAACATCTCCATGGAGACAAGCAGGTGGCAGACCCTCCACCAGAAAAGTTACGCAGTGAACCTTTAACTTACATTTCACCCAACTTGTAACTTTTGTTCTTACAGTATAGGCCCGTAGAGAATATATTGTAAAAATTCAAAACCACAACATATCAAGTAACAAGCGGCATTTGTTTAATGTGTATAATCATAAACACATAAGCGCTCTTTCACTGGGTCTGCTTTGTGGGATGACATAGAGCAGAGAGTTGGACTGTCCCATGTGCTTTTGGCCCCTTCTCGAGAAGCTTGGAGTCGAGCCCAGTCCGTCCCCTCCGCTACAGGCCTTTGATATGGATGGAGCTTCATTATGTAACCCAATCTATTGTCAGAGGATAAAACAATACGGGGCTAGCAGGAGAGGCGTGCCGTGTGAGTGTGAGAATGAATGAAAAAAGTTGATTTTTTTTTTTTTTTTTGCACAATTTGCTTCTCCCACCTCATTCCTGCCATGACTCTGTGAAGTAGGAGAGTTTGATAGTGTTGGACCCCTGGCTCTGGAACGCAATATTAACACCAAAGATCTCCAAGCAGGTTTATCACTTGTTAGAAGAAGTGTGAGAACATGGAGCAACTAATTTCTTACGAATTCATTCATTCAGTACACCCTCTTCCTGCATGTTTTTCATTGTTTCACAGTCCCTGCAAACCTTGAATGAATATGATCGTACTGCATATGATCATATTTGTTCATTTTATTAAAGGGCCCATATTATGCCATTTTCTGATCTATGTTATAATGTTGTTTCCTCATCACAAACATACCTGGAGTTTTGTTTTGTTTTATTTACACATTTAACATTTAACACACAAACCCTGCATATTTGAGTTCTTCTCTCCAACAGAAAACACTCTGTTCCACCTTGTGATGTCATGTGGTGTCAAGTGCTCTACCTTTACTAGAATCATTTGGATAATTTCAGTCCTGGAATTACCAGTCTCTACTAAACAAAAGGTAAAAGGTACTACCACTACATGACACCACATGTAGGTGGAACAAAGCATTTTCACAGGTGGAACAAAGCATTTTCATAAGCTTTGGAGATTACACAAATAAATGAAACAAAACACATTATAACATGGCTTAAAGCTCACAAGAGTAAATTTTGCATATAGGACCTTTAACTGGCAAGAAAGTTAATGACAAAAAGTGATGATGATTTGACTATGTGCACAGTGAGCGGGGTAGCTGTCATATATTTGAATGTATGAAAATGTGTGCTATATTTGAGCTGAATGATAACAGTCAAACATGTGGCCATGGTAAAGTTACATTAGCCTAGCAGCCTATGTAAATAAGACACAGCCCAGAACACGTCACCAAGTGGAAGTTAGTTCATACTATGTGATGTTCAATGCTTGTTTGTGGCAAGAAGAAGTTCCCACCAAGTTTTGACCACAATTTTCTGATACATTGTCATAAACTATATCAAAATTTCATGGAAGAATTTGATAATTGCCCAAAATTGAAGTAAATTTTAGCCTTTTGAAACTTTGATTGGAGCATTGAATTCAGAACTGAGCCAAACTTTGTCAAGCTAAATGATGTAGCGAGGTCCAAACTTAGTGCCGCTCCCCATTTCAGCCATAATAAAACCTCTACAGGACAATTACAGTCATTTACCCCGAATAAACCACAATTAAGTTTGACAGGGCTCTGTTGACTTTTCAACAATTCTGTATTATCTGTATTAAGACACCACTCAATGGGACACCAATAGCCAAAACCTCCGAAACATCGACGTCTTGGTTTGCATTCAAAACCAACATTAATGGATATCACATGACAATCAGTTTGGTGTCATTCTAACTGCTTACTGGCTGCATCACCTTAAACAAACTTTAAGTTCAAGTCCTGAATGTAGAAGTTCTCCTCAATTCTCTGCTCATATAGAGATATAGGGCTACGTTTTGTATGATTTGTCCCCATAAGTCCTTAAACTTTGTGGCATACCTCAAAACGAAAACGGAAAACTAATATTAGTCTTAAACCATGATGTCACATGGTCAGGAGTAATTGTAGAGTTGGATTTTAAAGTTACCATTAAAAGAAAGACAGCCAAATCCTGTCAAGAAGTGCTAATATAGCAGAGGCCAGTAAGAATACTCCAGCAGCTAATGAGTGTCACCTTTGACCTCTTGGCCAAAATATTGTTTCCATGGTATTTGTAGTCTTTGGATGGAAATAGTGACTTTATCCTTAAAGACTAATTATAAAAATATAAAGAATAAGAATTTAAAAAACAAAAAAAAAACTACAAAAAAAAAACTACAAAAATGAACAAGGATTGATAAACTAAATAAATAATCACATGGTAGCAAATGGAATATAACTCATGTGGCACTGGTCCAGATAAAACACAGTGTTTTTTCCTTTGTGTTATTGTCTGTAAAGGCTATATTCTAAGAATGTATAGACTCATATTACCCTAGGTGCAGGTGATGTGATGTTTGGGAGGTGTTTAAAACAAACCTTGTGCCGCTCTGTGTTTTGATATTCCTGGGAACAAAACTGCAGGAAAGGAAGCACATGGCACGGCAAGAAAGGTGTTGCCATATGTTACAAAGCATTGGAAATATAATCGCAAGGATAAAGATAAAATTTTGAAAAATAAAATAAAGTTTATATATATATTTAATTTTTATTTTTTATTTTTTTTATTAAAATGTAAAAAAAAAATAAAATCTGTTGACTGGATATTTATGCTCATTAGTTTTTAAGTACTGCAAATAGTGGGCCTCGAACATATTTTTTTTTACCACTTTTTCCATGTCTGTTACTATGAAAATAAAGGGTAAATTAATGGGTAAACAGAAAACATGAGCAATAAGACATTTTTTTCAGTACTAGGATTTGGAGTTGTAAGTATTTTGAGCAGTTGTTATGGGCCACGCCCCTACCACCGGTCCTTCAAAAAAAAAAAAAAAAAGTTTAATAACAGTCCTTGCAAGAAAACAGTTTTGAGGGTAACTGTACTATATCACCATAATTTTGAGTAACTCTATTCCGGTACAGATACTCCTTCATTTGGTAGTATTCAGGATACAGTTATTTTTCTAAATTAAAAGGAATACATGACAATACTTTATCATGCAATTTTAGCTTTGAACTTCACAGTATTAATTAGAAAAAAAAAAACAACAAACAACAAAAAAAAAAACACTGCCCTTACAGTGTGTGCATGTGTGTTTTTGGAAATAAATTAATGCATAACAAACAGTGGATATAATACAAATACAACTCGGTGTAAAAGTATTCCAAGTATTCAGAGTACAGTACTCTGATTGGACCATGTAACGGAATACAGTTAAAAAATACACATACATTCTGTAACTAAATGCATATTAGTATTCTTCCCATCACTGTATATAATCTGCCATAATTTAATCTTTGGGTCAGTACTGTCTGTGAGAACCAGAAGTATGGACTAATATTGAAGAGTCCACAAAGAAGAACATGCAAATTAGATGAAAATTACTCCAAACTATAGAGGAGATTATTAATGGTGGAGATCATGAAAATTGAATGTCTTACAATATATTAATCTGATGCAAGACTAAACATATGGATGGTGCGTTGTAGCCATCCTGCATGTGTGAGTGTAAGAGTATCCAGGCCTAATCCCTCCTGACAGCTCCTAGAAGGACTCCACACATGTGCTCATCTTTCAACTGTTCTCTGCTCTGTTTAGTCTTGCCTCGTCAGCACTTTTGAAAGCAATCCAGAAAAACTTTCACCATAATTCTATGATGCTGTGTTTATAGTCCACACACTCTCTGCCCACAAGACTTGACCATCATAAGACACATTTCTATATTGAGCTAACAAAATCAACACAGAATGTAATACGTGTATGCTTAGAAGAGATTAGTTCTATGTTCATCCTGTGGGACTTTCCATCTATTAGCCACATCACAAGTCAGGTTGGCAATGCAGGACTGCGCTTGTCCTCACATTCACCTTAAACTCATTTTAGTGGCAAAATAAGACATACTTTGGTGATAGCTTAGTTTTCCCTCAATTATGGGAATGCACTGGGTTCATGTACGGGGATCATTACATTTCGAGCATATAATAATAGTAATAAATATAGCCGCAAACGGCAATGATCGGCCCTTGAACCATTGACATTTGTATGTTAAGAGGGAAGCTGTGTATGAGGCCACATTTAACCAGAACTAATAGAGCAGCATTGACTGCCTTATAAATATAAGGTTTCAGATGACATTTTTGTTAAATTATTCATATATTCTTGTCACTGAATATCTTCTACACTGTAACAAGACTTAAAATGTGTGTGTTTTCAGAATTTTATATATATTTTTTTATTGTGATCAGAACTATAGAACTGAATCTTTCAAAGCTTACCAGAGTGTATACAGACCATCGAAAGTAATGATATTATGGTGTATCTGTAAGAGACAGTTTACCCTTATAATGGTATTACGATATGTGTACTATACTATAGCAGACAATAAAGTATAGCCTAACTATAAGTGAGATTGTTTCTTTATATTTTGATTTCAGTGTACACTGTCCTTTACCTCAGCACAGTGTAAATGTTAGTCCCAGCTCTTACTGTACAAACACACAAGTGTGAGTGCAGTAATAACATGTACTCTCTGGCTCCTGCAGCTGTCTGTAGAAGCAGGTCCTGGCTTCATAACAACAGCTGAGGCCAAAGGGAAAACTCTGCCACAGCAGCCCCATGTTACACCAGCAGATCACCACAACATTTTCCCTTTAATTCAACCCAGTTTAAACACATAAAAACTACAGGATTATAACAGTATTATCCTTCCAATCTTTTCACAATAATGTATGTTATAAATTGTTAAAATGTATAGGCTTGTGGAAGAAACGTTACAAATGTTTTTACAAATTCCATATTTCTATAAAGTGCATAGGCATTGTAAAACCACTAGAGGACAGTGCTGCTCTGCCCTAATGGGAATGAGAAATGATAGAGTTGCAAAGACTTTGTGTGCCATCTAGTGTCCACATTTTACCCAACACTCTACACGTAGGCTGCTGTATACTGTGGCAAAGAGTAGCAGCCATGCTAGTTGTAGTACCCTAATAGTATTTTAATACTCTCTGAGTATTTCTAAAGCACACAAACAAAACAAAAGACAGCTAAACAATGCAGTGCTCATGCTCTGATGCACATTTTAGTGTAGCCTCTTTATCAAATATTTCTTTTGGGCTACAGCTATACTATACTATACTACACTATACTACACTATACTATGGCTTCAATACGCTATAGGATTAAGGAAGTATATGTGTGTCTACATGTGGATAATCAGTATTGCTGATGACAGCATGTTCCAAGTTTGTTTACTAATGAGGAGAAGGGATGAGGAGAAGGGGAATCGGAAGCAATGAAAACTTTCTCTTTTTCATTTAGGCCACAACATTGCCTGGCAACCATTTCCATTGTCATGGATACACACATAAGTTGCAAAAATATGAGAAAAAAAACCCCAACAACAACATTGTAAACGTAACATCTTATTATGTTTAACAATGCCTTTTATGCACAGCAATGACTATTATTGCTTTTACAGAAGAAGAACATTACAGCCAAACTAGTCATTTTCTTTTAAACTTTGCATATAAATTACAGCCATTATAAGTTTTCTTTCATATAAACATAATAATATAGTGCAGAGTTTCCCTAGGTCCAATTTGAGAATATTTTCTCAAGCTAAGGTGGGGTCTATATGGTAAATGTTTATTTTTAACTACATATAGTGATAAAGCTATAAAGTAAAAAGAAGAGTAATAGTTGCAAAAGCATGTCACAATTTGAGAGGAAGAGGAAAATGACCTTGTTGACTTTTTTACATAATGCTCTTAATGGCACAGATGCACAGTCAGATACATCACAAACATTAGCCTTGTTTTGAAAGCATGTCTTCGAGTATTAATAGATCTTGCTTACCACCATTATCCATGTGTTTTGGGCATAGTGAAGTGAGTCACATGCACGTTGTGAAGAGGCTCTTGTAAAAATTATGTCATAACTCGCTCACTTGATCAAAAAAAAACAACCCATTACTGAGAACCATTACAAGGTAGTTCTGTATAGGTTTTCACCATGATTTATTCGTTTACTTTTTTTTTTTTTTTCAATGAGAATATGCTCCCATCCAGGCCTTGGTAATGGAGATATTTTGTGGTCTAACAAGTTCAAGTAAGAGTAACTATAAGAGTAATGCATGGACATAACATCTGATTTATAATTTGAGGATACTGTGATGGGAACACATTCAATAATCCACACAATATTAGATCCCAAAAATGGGAAAAACACAAAAGTTTTAATCCTTTTGTCACTTAGATAGTGGCAAGGGGAGCCTACTACACTGTTAAATATATTACTCAAGTAGGAGCAAAGGCCTGAAAAGTAATGGTAAATTTTAGTGTTGAAGTAAATGTATTCAAGTAGAGTACCAGGGTCAAAAGCTAATGTTTTTTTCCACTTTATAACTGCCACAAAGTTATGCCCAAATCCACACTGAAGGCAAAAACGTGATTTGTGTGCCACCTGTTTGTGTATTTTTGATTCACAATGGTCCCATAGAGTCACTGCATTTGTAGCGTGACTCAAATTGCCATCTACTTTTCTTTGACAAAGATCTTGAACAGTGAAGAGCTAAATGTCAAGAGTCTGGTCCTCTCTTCAAGGCTGATAATCACCACGTGATTCTGGCAACCTGCTGGGAAACACATGGGCACACACACTTACACTAACACTGAGTAACAGGCTCGTGGGGAAGTCAGGAGGCAGCAGTCAATTAAAATAAGAGCTGAGTTGAGTCCAGAGGCTACTCCATAAGGATAAACGCCAGGGCTTCAACTGATTACTTCCGAACCACTCTAAACCTTTTTCAATAATTGTATCAGATATACTCATCCTAATTATGCTTTAAGGACATCATGTGTTAAACTTAGCTACAGTAACTGTGCACTGTCTTTAGTGCAATATCCTGTCTTGCTGTGATTAGCCACATGTGGGTTAGTACACTGCCTCACCACTAGATGGCACTGATTCATGACATTAACACATTTATTATTGAGAATGAAGTGAGATTTCTAGCGTGTGGTGCGATAGACAATCACTGGCCACTTTGAGAGCCAATAAATCAAAAAATAAAATAAAAGTAAAATGTAATCATATCGTAAACACATTTTAGTAACACTCAACGCAAATTAGATCAGATTGCATAACCTTATGCATAACCTTTAATAATACTAACACTACTAATGCATGCAGACTCCACCCACTTCCATGTATCACATATGTAACATAAAAAAGTTAAATAACATCTTTAAAATACTTTTCTGTTGATACATTTCAATTAAATCTTGAAAGAAGGTCAAATGTGTTCTTCTAAGCAATTCTTACAAACAACTAGCGATAGTGGGTGATATTAGGATCGTTCTAAGAGACAACTGGATTACATGACATTACACAGCATAATAAAGGACTGTTGGGGCGGTTTAGAACACCTTACATCTGAATGTGTTTCTGAGGTGATGCTTTGTCAACAAGCCCTTTCCTATTTGATGATTACATTATAGCACCTTTGATGTCATTTTGCACCATTTGGCTGTGGGTCAGCCATAATGAATTTGGGACCCTGACCCAACCTCTCATGGACACATGTGTGGGAGACTTTGTTTTTCTGACACAACTCAAAGACTGGTTCGCTCTGGTAATATTTCCACCAAAAACATGCCTTCAAAGGAGACACAAAATAAACACAGGAAAACATATTTTTGGATGGATATTCAGGCTTCATTACAGATTCAGACACCTTCACTTGAAAATGTACTTTATAACCCGTAATCCAACGGCTGGTCTCCCATTCGCAGCTGCAGTTATATTCCCCTACCTTATTTTAAAGAGGACATATTGTGTGCTCTGTGCAAAGAAAAAGTCAAATCCATTGACTGATTATCTAGTTGACAGAATTTTCTTTTTCTAATTTAGTAAGTAAGTAGTAGTAGCAGTAGTAGTAGTAAGTAGTGATGGGATTTTCGGCTCCTTTGTGGCATCTGAATCTTTTGAACCCATTCTCTTCAAAGAGCCATTCAAAAGACATATAAGACTTATATATAAGACTTATATGACAGAAGCCAATGTGAGAACTCATTTTAACAACAAACTAATCACAAAGAGAAATGACCAAGGCTCCGATATGTTTAAAATGGTTCAAACTGAGAGTGGGAGTGTGTTTACCCTTTGGAATTATACATAATCTAAACAAAATGTTGCACTACAATATAAATATATATTTTAAACTAACTGCTTTTATGATGCCAAATCTGTTTTTTGAGCACAAATCTCTCACTCGCTTTGCCTGCTCTGCTTCTGTGCTGAATCTTGTGTTGGTTCAAAGTAAATCAGTTTAAAAATGAATAAAAATTGGAAAAAAGGATGCGGTTCGAACAGTTCACGTTAAGAAACTCTTCAAAAAAGCCAACTTGTTCAGGAACGTCAAATGATTAATTTTGAGTATGTAAGTACAGAGCTGTGGGTGGAGATAGGGAGATAGGGAGCACTTATTCTTACTCAAATATGCATTATTCACTCAAAATGCAACTTCGAGTGAGCTAATGATGATAGAAAACTGTTGTAGCATGCTTAAAAGTCGATATATGCAAAATACAACATGGAAATAAATAGGCAATACAAGCCTTTAAAGTATTTACAATTATTTTACAGACACCGAGACAATACAGTTGATGAGTATCCAACTAAGGTTTTGTAATAAAGGCCTAATTACTTGTTCAAGGAGTACATTCAAAAGCAATAATGGAATCGTGCAAATGCCCCTCCATGTGCGGCGTAATGAGGTACTTCCTATACCCTGACTGTTCTCTGTTTGGCACGTGAGCACCTGAAGCGCTGCACAGATGGTCTAGCACCTTCATGGCACGTGGACCTTTGATTAGGACTAGCGTTCTACATTCTACTTTACATTGATCTTTTACAGTATTCAGTGCTTTGGGCTCATCATTTCACAAACAGCGAGACACTCATATATGTATATAAGTATGCAGCAAGTGGACATAGCAGACAAGGTGGAACACCAGTCTAATTTTCACCGCCACAATCTAAAACAAAGTCTAATTTTTTAAGTCTAATTTTTTCTAACACAAGTTGTGAAATAAATATGCTTTAAAACAAACCGTACATTTAAACATGACAATGACTATTCAGATCAAAAGAGACTGTTTCAAGTTCAAACTGACGCAAAAAGAAACATTACTAAACATATTTCAGTAGTAATGTGCCACTGTAGTCATAGAATAAATCTGTGAGAAACACATGCTTTACGTAAATGCAAACAATAGATCATTGTTCAAAATAAAAATATCTCTGATGAGATGAAATGATAAAAAAGTGGACAGGTCCCAGCACATGTCAGGTGTGCAGCCCTCATGTGGCTGTCCTGGTACAGTGAGCCAGTGACCCACAGTGTACCACTCTGTGAGCACGTGTCAATGTACTCATCTGTGCTCTAGAAACAGGCAAACTCCACTAAGGCAACATGAGCCTGAACCTGCTTAGCAGCTTGTTAACTCTGCTTGTTCAGGGATTTGATAAAAGAAAACAGCAAAAAAACAAAAAAAACAAACAAAAAACAAAAAAATTTAAAATTTTTTTTAAAAGTAGTGAAATAAAGAGTAGTCAGCGGTGGCTCTGTGCACAGCTGGAAGGTTGGTGGTCCTATTGGACCTGTGTATACTATTGTTGTGTTCTTGGGCAAGACATTTCATGAATGTGGTGTGCGATTGGTGGAGGTCAGAAGGATCACGCAGATCGGCAGTCTCGTTTCAGAGTCAGATGAGTCAGAGCAGCTGCTGGGGCAGCACCATGAGGGAGGTGACCAATATACCCCCATAGCCTCCCGAATGAGTCCTCATTAGACATCTAATCTCATCTGAGACAACAATACATCATTAGGATTGGTTTTATAAATAACAGGGTCTAAGGCTAACTATATTCAAACTAGTTTAGAACAACAATGTAAACATTGTTGACCATGACCTTAGCACTGCCTTACTGTTTCCTAGAAAAATTCTGGAGCCACCAATGAAAGACAAAGGCATTTTATCATTATTTTAAAAAGACAACTAAACATTGGTTTTCAATACATGTTAAAGTATTATTTTTGTTTTAATATTGCACAGTAAAATCTACTTTACTAGCATATCGCCAGCCTCATAGCATAACTGCCTAAGTCATGTTTTGGCCAAACTGTCTCATTGTACTGTTCAGATCCTGCTGCAGCCATACCCATAAAAACACAAACCAGTTATTTTATTGACATAGGTAGTGCATTTTTGTATTTTCCTGAAAACCGTGAAAAATGGAATATATATATTTATATATGTTTATTTGTAACTTTTCAAGATAAACTTATTTATAGTCTCTGCCTTTAGTGTTTATAATAGGCCACCATAGAAAACCTTGGCATTATTATTATTTTCAGCTAAGCAGATTAATGTTGTGATTATTAGAAGGAAGTATCTTGGAATCAAGCCTCAGTGGAACCATTACAAAACACTTTCGTGGTTGTATAATGCATGTTTACACCTGACAAGTGCAATGTGAAAATCATTTTGCACAGACATTGTTTTTCCATAGTTCCATTATATAATGTAAATGTAGCCATATGCAGAAAGAACAGCACACAAATACGGGTGTTAAACAGAATGATTCAGTTATGACCAAGAGCACTCATGGCTCATAATTAGTTCTCTCTTGTATGTCTTGAATAAAATATACTGCAAACTGACAAATGGCAAGTTCAAACACACATGAAAGTACAAAATATAGCCTATTTACTTTCACTGCTACTTTCACTTTGACAGCTGCTACAGCAACCAACTGTTATAGAGCTTGTGTCAAAAGTAAAAAAACAAAAAAAACTCAACCCTTTTTGGCTAAATCTGGCTGGTTTATTAAACTAAAGTAAAATGTCATGATGTGTTAACTTGTGACGACAATGCAGCTCTCTATTATGATGGCTGTTACCATACCAACAAAAGCCTACTATTATAATTCTAGTGATATTTCTATTGAAACAGAAACTGAATATCCGTATTGTTAAGTATATCCACAATACAAAATACATGAGCCACAGAAATACTTGAATAGGTGTTTTTGATAATAACAAAAAAAAATCTTATTGTTGGAACCCACATGGATAACAATAAATTGTGACATTAGATATGCATGTTATTTCTTCATAAACATAGAAGGAAAGCTAAATACTAATCTGTACCAGCACATGCAGGTGCTCACAAATCAGATGGTAATTGCCTATTAGCTGCCCCCCAGGACAGACTGATACTGTGGGGGACACATATCTCTCTGAGAAGGATTACTTCAGGTCCCATAGTTCAGTCATGGAAAAAAAAGGAACAATTTCAAAATAATGTTCAGTGTGAGTGTACAAAATTGTAAAGTGACTATTCAAAACAGAAGACTCCCTAAGTTCAGTAGTGTGCATAATGTTTAGACTATTCCATACCATTTTTACGTAATTAAAGATGCTTCAGATGCACACCATCTGAAACAGTCAGATGCCAGAAACACATCGTCACAAATAAGGTCGTGTGTCTGATCCTCCATGTGTCTGCTACTCCAGTCTGTTGTGTGTGAAGCAGCTCTCATAACTGCAGTCCCCAACACGTGTACATAACTCTATAATTAAATGTATCATGTGTGAAGATGCTGTGGTACACTGATTTTTCTCTCTTTATATCATCCAAGTTTGAGACAGATTAACATATTCCTAAATTTATAGTAAATGATATATTTAGGTGTAACAATATCAATTGGCGTAGACACCCATCTTTTTACAGTTTAGTTCATATCTTATTAGCAGTAAGTGTATTCATACCAGCATGAGGGCTGTATAATATTTACAGTGTTAACAAAATGGTATCATGAAGAGTGAATATGTATGAGACTCCAGCTGCGTGGGGCTGATGATTGCTTTATGTGTTTGGTGTCTTCTACAGCCTCATCTACACTTGAACAGGATTATTGAACAATAACATGTTCTCATTCACATGCATAAGCTGGAATCTTCTGTTCTTTATTAATATTTGGTAATGTGCTGGAAAGTTCTATGCTCAGATGTAACAGCGGAGTCCTTTTAGTCTCTGTACCATGACCTCTGTTCAAAAGTTATTATCACTTTAGAAATCTTGCTGAATTATGATGTGGTTTTTGTTTCTAGTTTAGATAACTCACCATCAACTTTAAAATGAATTTTTAAGTATAATATATTCAACTTCATTGCTTGCTTCAAAACCTGGAAGACAGATTTTCAGTATAAATCTGTAAAAAGATTTGTGGGTTTGAATGTGTAGTTTCCAAGTGTTGGTTGAATGGACAGAAGCATCTGTTGAGAGGAGAGATACTGGTAGGCTGTATGTGTACAGCGTGTAGTAGTTTCTTTGCTTGACTCTAACATGTGAAGCTGTGACAGGAGTGTTACGGCCCCAGGCCTTAAAAGTTCTTTTCTTTGTTCATATGTGTCTATTGTGTTTTGTGAGTGTCCCTGAATCTATCCCCTTTCCCCCATGAAATCCTGCCTGCGTGAGCCCTTGCGGATGATTGGAGGACGGTTTCCCAGCCTGGCCAATCCTGGGGCCCACCTGCAGCCGCCTCCCCCCATTTAAGAAGATTCAGGACACCTGTTCGGGGCTGCTGGCCTGCGTGTGGTCAGTATGCCATATTTGTATGTGTCTCTTTTGTCATGTCCCTTCATGTGGAAGTGACTTTGTTTGTTGAGACACTCGACTGTCAGTACTGACTCTGTGTTTGTCTAGATTTTGTTACGTTTGTAGTAATTAGTTTCTTATTTAAACTTTACCTTTGTTACTCTTCTGTTTAAAACCTTGCAAGTACCTACTGTTTAAATATTTGAGATCCTATTTGTTTAGTTTACCCTTTTACAACCTTGTTCATTAAATTACTTCTTACTTTACCATTTTCCATCTTGGTTTCTTTTGTTACTTCCCTGACCCCACACGAGCTGGGTTGTAACAAAGAGAATAAACAATAATGAATGTAAGTAAATATGTGTAATTATACAGAACTGTGGTACACATGTGTGAACATATTGTGACAGGTTAGAGTACAACAATTGTGTTGCCTTAAAATATAGTATTTAAAAATGATTTTCAAGCAACTGTTTTATTTGACACAATCCAACATATTTCGTTTCTTGTGATGTTTTAACCTGCACTGTCCCCACTATTCCTACCATACATACACTGATGTGAATTTAGATTACACTTTTAAAAATATTTAAGCTTTTATTTGAGATTCAAAATGTGAGTTTATCACACTTGATTTTTATCTGGGAAAGGTTTTATACAATAAAGTTTCTTCATCTAACAAGATTTGGTCACTGAAGGTGGATACATTAACTTTAAAATGAATATGTGCAGTCGGGTAATCTAGCCTGGCACAATCAGTGAACCGCTGTAGACTCAGACCAAAATACTTGAACAATACATGCCAGACCGATGCCACGCTTTTGCCTTAATATAACTGGCAAGTAACCCTAAGTACTTCCTATGGTGATGTACTTGGGGTTAGGGTTATGCCTATGGTTCATTTGAAATAATGTATAATATAGTAATGTATTTAATGTATGCGTACATTATGGGTATACTGTTCTAAAATGCAACAAGAACTATTTGTGCACTCCTCTGATTGAGTGACTTTGGAAAACTGGCTCATGAGACACAGATGTAGAGGAGGGCCACAAAGGGGGAACAGCGTGTCCAGTGTGTGTGTGTGTGCGCGTGTTCATGTGTGTCCGTGTATGCTAACCTTTTTTCCACTACAGTTCTCCTGGAGCAGGCTGTGCTAAGCTCCATCAGTAATGTTCTGCACTCTTCATTACACTGGACTGCACTGGGCTCATACTCAAGGTCTTGTGATAGTGAGATTATGAAAGCACAAACCTCCTCACAGTGTGCCAGTCAGACAGTGTGCCAGTCAAACAGGCTCACGTTAGCATAAACATTCATTTGGGATGTTTTGTGGGTACTTATTATACTTTTGCTAATTCACTGTCTGGAGGACTCGACATTTAATGGAGCTCAAGTCAGAACAATCTGTTCAGAAACTAAACTACAAGAACAAACAGGTTTACGTCATTTTAGTTTTGTTAAAGTGTACTATGGTGCAAGGTGCTTCCTGTTTATATAATATAGGCCAACTGTCATCCATTCAATTATCAAATGTAAAATGCTGTTATGAACATGGGACACTTTAATCTTTAATATGCAGTCAAAGATGACCATATCAGTGAGGGTAAGGCACAATAAGCCGTGGCTTCAGCCTACACCTTTTTGATTGACTTTGTTTTGAGGTATGTAAAGATCTGCATATCATGTATTTATTTCTATGCAACCGAAATAAACATTCATTTTCTTTTTTACCAGACGCTGTAATACTTAAGTCCTTTTATTTGAATTATGCTTTGTTCAGTAAATCGGTAGTGATAATAATAATATAATAATAATATTTGTGTAATTATTGATTGTACTGGGTCACTGGGCCTGGACCCCTCTGTGTCTGCATGGGGCAGGTGCTCCCTCCATCTCTGTCTCTGCACTGCTGAGGGCTTGAATAACAGCCACCACTCCCTCCCTCTAGCCCTCCCTCCCTTCTCTCCTTCTCCTCCCTCCTTCTCCTCCCTCTTTCTCCTCCCTCTCTCCCACCTGCTGCTCTGCTCCCTAAACTCACTGTTCAACATGTTCCAGCTGTGCCATATTGTCCTACTTACATCTCCTCTTCACAGCACCAGAAGTTTGTTCCCACTTTACTCATGGATTTTGGCTTAAATTGTCAATTGCCGTGGCATCAATCCATTTCTTCCCTTATTCTGAAACACAAATACACTGTAGTATAGGATGAAGCAAATTATTTTGATGAGTGCATTACAAAAACATATTTACACACTGACCTTTGAATTGTACTGAAATAAGAGCATGAGTGGTGTGCTCCATTAATTACATACATGTAATGGATACATTGTGTTACTAATTGCTCACATGATCTGCAGATGTGCCATATACACAGTTGTAGTGACTATGCATATTATTCAGATGATTACAAGGCAGATATGCATAGATTGTCTATCTTTGTTCATTATGTCTTGTTAAATGGCTAATTGCAACAGGTGCATATTCTAACAGTACATTGGGTACTTGAAGCAGGAACACCGGGTAGAAAAAAACACAACTAATAATCAGATAACCCAATAATTACCTCTGATATTTGTTGGGGGATAATCACGTGTGTCAGCTAATCATATTTTTATAGTAATTGCCATATTTGAAAGACAATCTTAAGACAATTTCAATCAAAAGCATGTTCCCTTTTATATTTAGCCCTTGCCACATTACTTTGCGTCTTTTTGCATCATGTTCCTTGTCAAAACATGCAGGTCTGAACAATCAGCCTTGAAAAAGCCAAATTTAAAGCTGCACTATGTAATTTCTTCAGTCCTCTGCCTCTGTCAGTCTCCATAGAGTGTTATTTCTTTGCTTGTAATGTTCCACAGTATGGCATTAAACATATCTGTCTTCATGGAGACAAGGTGGCACCTCAAGGCCATGTTACAAGTCAGTTATATGGAGAGGAGACCTTGCTCACAGAAAGAATGCATGATTTCAAGGTATTTCTTCAGCAATACTAACATCTTTAACTAAATAAGTGCAGCATAAATGCACATTTAATGCCATACTGTTTAATATACCAGGCCAAGCAATAGCATTTTATTAAAACAAACAGGTGGTGGATTCCTGACCTGAACATGAATGAGATTTTTTAAAAAAATTAAGGCATAACTAATATTTATACATGGCTCTTAAATACCAAATAAAATATATGTGTGTGATAAGCCATGCAGTATGGTTTGTAAGAACACTATTATAATTGTGTCAGAAAGTGTCCGCCGTCACTCTCTCTAAAACCTTCAAATCAGGATAGAAATGTAGAGATAATAATGGACTCAGACTTTAACTTTAACAGCCAGATCAAATCAATAACATCTGCAGCTTTTTACCACCTAAAAATCATTGCAAAAATAAAAGTTATATTGTCGAAATCAGGTTTGGACAAACTTAGCCATGCGTTTGTCTCCAGTAGGTTAGACTACTATAGTACGAGCACATAAGTCCTGTGCCCGGGTCTCTGCACTGGCTTCCTGTGGCTCAGAGAATAGACTTTAAAGCAGCTCTGCTTGTGTTAAGTCTCTCCATGGCCTAGCACCAAAGTACATCTCTCACATTAGTGCCATATGAACCATCTCGCACTCTGAGGACTTCAGGGACAGACCTCCTGCTGGTGCCCAGGGTCAGGACTAAAAATGGGGAATCATGTGAGACAGCCCTCTACTCTGACAATGTGCAAATCCAGGCTGAAAAAGTTGTTTTTATTCTGTACTCTTCTCTTTTAATCTTGATTTTATGATGATTTATTATATTTTATTTTTGTAGTGATTTTAATGTCTTTCTTATTCTGTAAAGCACTTTGAATTACTTTGTGTATGAAGTGTGTTACACAAATAAACTTGCCTTGTCTTGCCTTGCCTAATAATTACACTGCTTTTTATATTACTCATTTACCAAGTGATGCACTGGTTAAGTTAAAGGCTTTGCTCACAACAGAAAAGGTATTATAAATGCATTTACTTGGTTTATTATTATTGTTTTGTATTATATGTGTTGTAGTCACATTCACATATTTGGAATGTATTTGAATGTATAATAAAGGACAACTTCTCTTTATACCTAAGAGTGCCACTGTCAAAATAAAGTTTAACCGGACCATCAACATTTTTGCCCTCACATTAGATAATGGGCATCGACACAAGCTGGATTCTTTCCCTGCTTCGTAAGGTTCATTGAACGACTGAGTTTCTATCAATACAAAAAAAAAAAAGATTTCATTTCTTACACGGCTTCACTGCTACGGGATGTGCTCCACAAAGCAGCTCAGGGCCGTGTGGGTGTCTGCTCATGAACAGTCAGTCCTGGTCTGTACTCAGGGTCGCACTAACACACTGCTATCACTCCTGCTGCCAGGGACACAAGCAGAGTGCTCTGTCAGAGACAATACATAATCTACAAACATAACTTACATTCACTTGTGAAATAGACTCCTCTAGGTGGTGTCACGGCATTCTACTATTTAATGTCATAATCCCAAATGATGGACAGGAGTCTAAACCTCTATGGGTGCTTCATTTGTTTGTTTTTGCAACAGTCCATTTTATTTGTCAGGAACTGGGTTCAAAAATGCTTGCACCAGAAGAGCCCCAACAATCATGCCTGTGCCTCAATAACATTACCACTCTTTAATACTGAAGCTTTATTGTCCATTTAGAATGTTGCAATACATTTGACTGAAATTTAGCAGTGTGCAGAAAGTTTAGTAAGTTGCAAACATGTTAAAAGTGCATATAGACACCATCACTGGACAAAAACAGCTAAACATCTAAAAATAATTCTGTATTCAGAACTACGCACGGATTGGGGAGTGACTAAGGGTTAACCTTTTTTCAGATCAAGAACAGAAAAAAAGTAGCTTACATTAAAAATGTGTCTTGCCAAATCCCTATGCTCCTTGTCCCATTCACATATTTTTCCAATGATATTTCTTTTTGTTCCCAGCATTATCTAACACCTTTCTAAGAATTTGTCGCATTACAGTAAGTATTTATGTAATCCATCAGTCTTTTTTATGTTCAAAGACTCAGTGAGGATGAAAGTATCCGGAGATTACATTAATGCTGAACTGTGATTCCCTTTAGAGTTGGACTACACTTCTCTTTGAGTTCCCAGACCAAAGGTCATTGCAGTGACACCAAATGGAATCATTGTTGAGCTAATTTATCTGCAGGTAAAGCTTAAGTCTGGATACATTATTAGAGCAGGAACATGGGTGGTAATAGGCTGTTACATGTTAAAGTGCCTGTAGTGATCCATGCACGTGAGTACTCTCAAATACACATGCATACTCATGTGGGTATTTGAAACTCCTACCTTTAACTTAAATCACATGTGTATTACAAGGTAAACGTTTTACTGCAGCCCACTAACGTAAAAAAGGTTTGTTCTGAGTAGATACCATTAATTCAAAATAACATTAGTAAAATTTTATAAAAAATAATATAGTACAATAAAGTAGTATGGATGCTAGATATAAAGCACTGGTCATTGTTAAAGTTATTCAAAAAGTATAAAGTAAACTTGCACACACAACACAACAAAGTTGGAACTAAACTGGGACTAAACTTGGAAGTAAACTTGGACAAGACCAGGACTACAACAGGACTAAAACAAGAACAGGACTAAAACAGGACCAAACCAAGTCTACACCAGGACTGAACTGGGCCAGGACCAAACCAGGAAGCAGGCATTCACCCTTAGAAAAAAGTTCACTTTATTTAATTTATGGTCAAATAATAATATTTTAAGTATACAAGCATATATTTTCACTTCCCCCATTTCCTTGCCTTAGTCCCACAACAAGCATGAAAGAAACAGTTCTTTTCCAATTAATGCATTTACAAAAAGGGCTTGTCTTGTTAAATGGCTAATTGCAAAAGGTGCATATTCTAACAGTACATTGGGTACTTGAAGCAAAAGGGCTTCATTGAATTGATATCTAACTTTGCCTATCCTGATACTATATTCCATCATTCAAATGGTTTCAGAATGGTGTTCTCAAATGAACACAAACATGTACCCAGATTGTTCTAACATTATACCGGTAGGGGATCATCTGCGGACACACAGTCCGGAGCTGGCTTTAGTGTTTGGGTCTCCTCAGGTCAGAGACACACTGAGTGCACCAAGTTGTGGAAAGTTGTGGTTGTTTTTAGATACGGCAAAGTACACAAACAGAACTTTTATCACAATGAGAGGAAAGGAAAAACATCTTTCAAAAGACGCCGTGGCAACATCTCACATAAAATAGGTTAATACGAGCAAACTGCCAATGATTTAACCAGGTTTAATTTTCTTACCCCATAAACAAAGAAGCATTTCAAAAAACATCACTCAAGTCATTTTAACTAATCTAGACACACCTTTTTAATTACAGTTCTGGCCTATTTTTCCTAAAACGCCAGACTAAAATAAGCCCCAATTCATTGTGGAGTACAGGCAAATGATTGTGCTCATTGTGAAGCAGAGGCTTGGTAGTTTTGACCTCTGCTGTATGATCTACTCTCATTAAAAGTGGAAAGAAACTATGCACAGAGGAAAATCAGGGTAAATATAAGAATAGGTACAGTGACAATAGATTGGACATTTGTTGGGTTTTGACAAATCCCATGTCAAAGCTGAAGTATACATCACTAACTGAGATAAATGAGACTTAGGGACTAGTAATTAGGTAAAGAAAAAGTCCAGGAAATCATATAAAAGTGATATAAACATTTTGTGAATTTTAGGGTTCTTTTATTTGTAGGTTTGATACATACTGCTTCTTCCCAGAATGGTCCATTTGACTGAAAATAAGTGGGTTGCAGCTTTACATTAATGATTTACATGTCCACGAGCTTGATAGTACTCTTTTATCAGATGGACAAAAAAGTAATTAATTAAGAAAAAATACAAGGGCTCACAGATGGGCCCTCTGACTCTTAACAGGATAAATTATTGTCCCTCCTAAATACAGATGCAAATACAGATGCAAAGTTACCATTTCCACCAATTCCATGAAACAAATAAAAACCAAATGAATGTGTTGCAGCCTGGTACATGCTTGGACACCTGGACATGTTGTACGGAGCAGGCCTCCAGGTTCCCTCAGGTCAAAGAAACATCAAGTGCATTAAGTTGTTTTTTTAGCTACCACCTTTATCCGACCTTCATCCATAAACAGGTGATAACAGGCATTACCTTAACAGCTGCTCTGACGCAGGGTGTATACTACCTAATGGCCTCTAAGTTCAGGTCATAGAAGCGTGTGCTGGGGGTTTCGGCTTTGCATTAAAACACATAGGTTCATAGGGATCAATGTGGTTTGTCCTGTTACACCTGTTCACCTTTTAGGCCCTGTTCACCCCAGAGACCATCCAGACAGTAATGTTCAGGAAGTAGCAATTATACACATTTAGCTCTTGACCAGGCTAACGACTACTCACCACAATATTGTAGCGGTCCATCATTTGTACAGTACTAGGGCGTATTATTTCCTGGTATTTACATTGACCTGCTGGACCCTCGAAAAGAACCAATGAACCTGAACTAATAAAAACTAACCAAGTTCTACATTTAGAAGCAACATGATCAAAATGTTTTTCAGTTCGGTGAGACATTAGGTAACCTTGTTCTCTCCAAATGCTGAGATAAGTTGCTAGAACAATTTCAAATAGATAGAAAAGTCATTGTATCTGAGTCTGTAGGCCTGTGTCAATGCTGCTTTCTAGTGCAAGTAGCGGCTGGTATAGGGTCTGCCACTGTCTCCGTGGAGATGTGATTGCTTTGGAAGTAATGTTTCATAATATGACACCTTGCATTTATTCAGTTGCAGGTGTTTTTATTGGTGGCACCACCTGCTTAGGTGCATGGAAATATAATGTCATACTGTGAAAAAACTACAGCAAAGCTGTACCATTTCCATGCAGACAAGCAGGTGGTGAACCATGCACTAGAAAAGTTACATAGTGCACTTTTAATAACTTTAAAGGGCCCATATTACACTATTTTCTGATCTATGTTATGTTGTTTCCTCATCAAAAACATACCTGGAGTTGTGCTATGTTTCATGTTTGTGCAATATAGGATTGTAGCTGGGATAGATTCATATTAAAGTATATATATTTTACTGCCTCTAATTCGGCAAGAAGTGTAAGTATGATTATGTTTTACTTTTGACTCTGAAAAATATTATGCCAAATTGTGTCTAACCTCTTTGTACATGTTTTCAATTCACCTAATTCCAATTTTTCACCATCGAAGGACACAAACATCACTTCTCTAATGAATTTTACAGTTTTCACATATTTTGCATGAGGAAACCAAACAATCTACACCATCTTTTTATAAATACAGACTGAATAATTTGTTGAAATTTGGCCCGGTCTACAGAGGTGACATGGGGTGAGGGTCGCGTCAAAAGCAGCAGAATCTGTGCTGTTCCATGTCCTGCAAAAAGCTGATAATAAGTTCAAAGACTGGAGCTGTGAGCGGCAGGAGGGCAACTAACACTCAGTTAATTAGTCTCTGCCTGGCTGCTAATCTAGTGAGCTAATTTAGTCACAGATGTTAATAAAACATATTAAAAGAAGGGGAGGAAGTGCAGTATGCTTGGTATAAATAAAGCACTGTAAAGTACAATTATTATTATTATCAAAAGCAATTAAGCCTATTTAGAAAAATATCACAATTAATTAATAATACTACAACTATATGCCACTGACACAACTAAGATTATCCCAGTAAACCCTTTTGTAAATCTATATACAGCTTATATCTTCTCATACTACAAACAAATTATAAAAAGATCTAGCGCTCAGGACAAAGAAACTGTACACACAATAAATATTGACCCCTCAAAAAGATTGTTCCATTTACTGAACAATAAGTCCATACAGTAGTTATTGTGACAAGCCAAACACAATTATCCAATTGCAAAGGCAGGACCAGAAACCAGAACATACACTATATAAAAAGACACATGCATTTTTTTCTTTTCTCACTGTCTGACAGGAACTTTTCCTGTTTTAGGTCAGTAAGGATCAACATAATTATTTATATTTGCTAAATGCCATAATAATGAGAGAGGGATTTTTAAAGACAATTTTTCATTACTTTCTTCAAAGTCAGAAGTTTATATATAGTAAGATTACTATGCTTTTAAACAGTTTGGGAAAACCCAGATGACGATGTTTATTGTGACAACATTTGAGTTAATTAGAGACACATCTGTGGATGTATTTGAAGAGACACCTGAAACACACTGCTTCTCTGTGTAACATCATGGGAAAATCAAAAGAAATCAGCCAAGACATCAAGAAGAGAATTGTGGACTTGCACAAGTCTGGTTTATCCTTGGGTGCAATTTTTGCCACGTTCATCTGTTCAAACAATTATATGCAAGTATAAACACCATGGGAATGTCCAGCCATCTTACCGCTCAGGAAGGAGATGGGTTCTGTGTTCCAAAATGTGCATATCAACCCAAGAACAAAAGCAAAAGACCTTGTGAAGATGCTGGCTGAAGCTGGTAAGAGTGTGTCATTATCCACAGTGAAACGAGTGCTGTACCAACATGGGCTGAAAGGCCACTCTGCCAGGAAATAGCCATTACTCCAAAAGAAACAGCAAAGCAGCCTACAAACTTGGCTCAGATACACCAGTTCTGTCAGGAGGAATGGGCCAAAATTCCTTGTGAGAAGCTTGTGGAAGTATATCAAAAATGTTTGATCCAAGTCATACAGTTTAAAGGCAACGTTACCAAATACAAATGAAATGTATGTAAACATCTGACTTTGAAGAAAGTAATGAAAAATTGTCATGAAATTGAAAATTGCAATGAAAACCCTTCTCTCATTATTCTGGCATTTAAAAATAGAAATAATTTTGGTAATCCTAATTGACCTAAAACAGGAAAAGTTTAGTCTGATTTCATGTCAGACAGTGACAAAAAAAAGCGCATGTGTCTTTTCATATAGTGTATGTAAACTTTTGGCTTCAAATGGGATCTTATAATGTATGCGACCTGCTAGCTAACCTTAGTTTAAACCTCTACAAACAGCATGTGATTCCTGTCATATAATTTAGCAGTTCATATTTCAGTCAGATATTTCCTTATCTATAAATTAATCGAATCGCAATGCTTAACAGAAAAATGGAAATTCAGTATTTTCCCAAGCCCTAATGGTGATTGACAAACAAAACAAAACAGCGCACATTTCTGTATAATTGTTTTTGTATACATAGTTCCCATACCTTGAACATCTTAAAGACAAACCCTAACACATCAACACTGCAGTAATAGTAAACAGTAACATTTGGCTTAATTGCGGCTCCAAAGTGAATGTTATTGTACCATTGTAACAAACCAAGCCTTGCATACAGCCTTGGTGATTACAGACAGAGGACGTGAAAATAGGTCTATTAGGAAAACAGCGGGAATGTCCGATGTGTCCGCTGAGAGTCGGCTCTTCGGCGGTCTCTCAGCGGTCTCTTGGCGGTCTCTCTGCACTCTGCAGTATTGGCTTCACGCTGCGACACAACAAGCCTAGTTACACACAGTGGATGTAAACAAAAACACAGACAATGGGCAGCTTGGGCCTCTGGGTAAGATTTATCTTGTTATGAAATACTACTGTGTTGATATTAGCCAGCCAGACGTTGTCCTATATCGTTCACACATTATAGAAAATAGGATGTGAACTTAATACCTATTTGAATTTTTTGGCAGCAACAGAGAGCACAGATTTCCCCTCCTCTGGACAGTTCCTTCAGCTTTTTGTTCATGAAGGTTTATTTGTATAGCTAATTTGAAAGGGCTGAACAACTTCACAAAATTAACTTAAAGGGCCCATATTACACTATTTTCTGATCTGTTATAATGTTGTTTCCTCGTCAAAAACATACCCGGAGTTGTGTTTTGTTTCATTCACACATGAATTAATACATAAACCTTGCATATTTAGGTTGTATTCTTCTCTCAAATGGAAAACAGTCTGTTCCACCTTGTGATGTAATATGATAATACAGAAGTGCTCCACAGTCTGTTCCACCTTGTGATGTCATATGATAATACAGGAAGTGCTCCACTTTGTTTTTAAACTCCATACATCTTCACTAGAATCATTTGGATGATTTCAGCTCTGGAATTTCCAATCTCTACTAAGCAAAAGGTAAAGGGAAGCTGTTAACTTGAGAACTACCACTACATGACATCACAAGGTGGAACAGAGCATTTTGAGCTCATTACTATTCTGTTTTAAAATATTTCTATTGTTTTTATTATACTGATACCAATAGAAAACACATTTATCCAACTCAATCTAAAACAACCATAATGGATAAAGCCTCCATGCGGCTAAGGAGGTCCTGACCAAACCCAGCTCAAGAGGAGACAGCTCCCCCACTGCTCCTGTTGCACTATGGGTGAAATGCAGAGGTAAGTTGTTTTAAACCACAAACCACTTATTTTAGTTACTTAAAGGCAGTCAGAGCAGGCAATGAAATGCTGTTTTGTGTGTTTGTAAGTTTAGAGAGGGGCGTCAGAATTACACTTGATTACAAGTTTAAAAAGTCTCAAAACTCAAAAAGTATAATCGCCCCAAAAACCTACTGGATTACAGTAACTACAGTATTCCACTCCTGTATACAATAACCTCAAATGTAACACTACAAAACATCTGAGGTGGTAAAAGTGATATGTAAATCTTTGTGTTTAAAAAAAATATCTCACCTTCTTCTCTCCTGTCTACAGTGTCTAGATATGAAGTCACAATTTCTCACCTGCCTGCCCCAGTGCACTGACGCATGCAGTGGGGCAGAGCCAGTGGTGAGTAGGATTCCAGAAGGATTAATCACAGAGTGTAAGAGAGCGCAAAACCATGATGCTCTGTGGACCGTCGCCTGACGCACAAACAACACGGCTGTGACTGGCACCCATTCGCGTTGATTACCTCCAAGTGCAAAGATATCGACACTGTTACAAAACTGCAAAACTCATACACAACAAAATTTTAAACTATCTATATACTTACTAATACTACTAATTAATGTCATACTGTCAAAAAAGATACACCTACCGCTAATAACTGGAGGATGCTTTCCAATTCATTTAAGCAGATCACTAAAATGTACAACTGCAACTACAGGCCTAAAGCAAGTCATTCCATTGTTGAAGAATTGGTACATATGTAAATAAAGTATGTTAAAAATAAAGGAATGTCTGTAGTGTCTATATAAACATGATTCACTGACTGTCCAATGTTATGTGTGACCTGCAGCATATGATTCAAGCTTAGCCCCTAGAGCAGACTTTACGTAATATTAATCCACATAATTACCGTTGCAACTGTTCGCGGAAGATAAAATTAAAAACATGGCAGGTCTTCTCTTTAGTCTTCACCTTCTCTCTTACCTCCCACCTTGGCTGTTGTCCCAGCGTGAAGCCATTAGTGTTACGTAAACAGCGCATCAGCAAAGGGCACTGCTCACTGACGTATTTTAAGGTTAAGCATTTATAAGATCACTCGGTGGTAGTCACATTTACCAGCTCCACTGAGGTAACACCCATTGGTCCTGGCCATTAGCTTTAATACAGACTTGCGCAGCATTGGAAACGTCCAACACCACCGCGGAGGCCAATTTTCCAAAAGGGCTTTTCACTGGCTCTCTTTTGTCCTATTACAACTCTGACACACACAGTGACCTGCTTCAAAATATCCAATCAGTGAACAGAATCCAGCCAGACTGAAATGAAGCCACTGCAAACGAAACAGTCAGTGAGCCTCCATGTTTTGTCATTCTGAAAGCTGTAATCTACGCATTCAAACACGGCAATAGCAACACTATACATAGCAAGAGCAAGTGGTACAATCTGTATGGGCACAAGTGGCATTAGGAGCTCAATTTGGAATGTGTTAAGAATTAAAGAAAGCAACAACAAACCAACCATATTTCAAACTTTTATTTTCCCCTTTTAAAGTCGACTTTCACAATGTCAACCCAAAGGTCAGAACACACTGCCATTATTAAAAGGTTAAAGGAGGTCTTTTGTTGCTGTCTCATTTTTTTGCTGTTTCTTAAGTATCAAATTTCAAAGCATGTACAAAGCGTGCTACAAATAAGTTACAATTTATTTGGGCATCATAATAAATAAATAAAAACAATTAAATAATAAACATATAGTAAGCAGAACCATGATGCAAATATACACTTAGGGTGCATTCACACTTGTATACTTGTTTGGTCTTGTCTGGTTCTGAGTTTGGTCCTTACATAGACTTGGTTTGGTCCTGTTCTAGTCCTGTCTAGTCCAGTTTTAGTTCTGGGTTTAGTCCCAGTTTAGGCCACAGTTTCATGTGGTGCATGTGCAAGTGTGAACGCACCCTAGAGAAACTGTGAATGGAATAGTTTGCATTTTAACTCCAATTATCCCCAAAGTTAAAAGTATACCACAGCACGCAAAAAGCTTTCCTCCCAGACCTCCTGCTGAGAAAACAAGCAAAAATTATTTCAAACACAATTCCACCATCAACAAATCCTCTCACTGCCTCTATACGTCTTTGCATGATTGTCACATTATATTTTGGTTCTGATATTGATGTTGTATACGTCATGCCATGTCTAGAGCAGTGGAGTTGCTTGTCCTGATTACTAAGAGCTGACAGATTGCTGCTGTAGCTAAACATACAGGTGCTTGAGATCTGAACCTAGTACAAGGCTAAGGCTGTGATTGGCTCAGAAATCTAAGGCCTTTGTACTGGAAACTATATACACTAATGCCTCATTCAACAGACAGGCCCAAACTGACACGCAAATGACCGCAGTCTCACGCCATCACAACACAGCTTCAATCTACACTACTCTTTTAACAATCCTACAGACATGTATGTGTAATATTTCACAATTTTATGTACAAGTACTTGCCAATGAAAGCATACAAATATCTCGAATATCTTAGTGTACAGGCCTACTACTATGCTACCTGTACTAACACTATTACTTATACTCAAACTGTGAAGATTGTGCAAACATGTGTGAAAGGATCTTGTGAGATCTTTACCCCCATGTGTTTACAAAAAAGTTTGACAAAAAAGTGCTGTTGGGTTCCAAGTTGTAGTTCCAAAATACAATGCTACAACTAAATTATATAATTAAATACGCCAAAAATGCAGCCAAAATTGTGAGGTGAACCGTACTGTACCGCCTCGTTCTCGTGGACCCAATCTCATGTCTCGTCTAAATTACTATTATCAGAATTGTTACCACTCCTTCTTTGTCATGTGAGTAAAACTTAGTAAAAATGAAATACATGTCTACGCAGTCACACACATTAATTTTTATCACCATTGCCACGTATTACCTCATGTACCCTGAGCCTTACAGACACCTTTGCTCACCCCATATGCTTGAAACAACTGCTAATGAGAATTCTCACCACAAACTGCGTTAAACATGTTACATGAATTAAGCACCATCGCAACCAGTCGACGGGTATGATGACACTATGCCAGGGAGGAGCTACTGTGTTGTTTTTACATCAAATACGTCACAGATGCTCATATAGCAACACCAGTCAAATAATAGTCTTTTTGTGGTTTTATGTTTCACTTTTGACATCTATGACTCATAACCATTATAAAGTTTTAAATAGCTTGCCCGCACAAAAAACAAACAATCCCTCACTAAGGTATAAGAAATGTTACGTCATTAATGTTTGAAAACATTGCTATTATGTCGACAGACCAACACTACCCATAAATCCAAGACTAAAAGTAAACAGAGTAGACTGGTATGAGGCCAAGATTTAGTAATGATTTACAGTCATTTTAAGAAAGGTTTTGGTGATTTATAAACAACATATTCTTGACTTGTCAAACACTTTATTAAGTAATTATGTAAATAATAGGCCTGTCACAATAATACTATACTGATTTATTGTTCAATACATGAAAGCTGGAACAAAATATTTTTAGGCTCAATATGTGGGGACTTTTTCTTTGCAATAATGGGGAAATTTTAGTTAGTTTTTGTTGTAATACGATGATTGCTTCGTTTCTGCAATTTATTTCTTACAGCTCAGGCATTTTAATGATACAGTATATTTTAAAATTGGTTTACTAGGATTATCCCGCTTTGTGTCAGTGGTGTAAAATAGTTTCAATAATATAATTTATCATGGTATTTCTCTGTAGCAATATATCGTGCTTCAAAATATGTTATCGTGACAAATGAATAAATAAATAGTTAATTGTTAATCACAATCCTAATTCTGGCAATAAGAAACAGATATGTATAAACAGATAACTGTCTTTTAAATTGGTCAGGCTGAGAGATGTTAATTTAACTCAAATATCGTATGTTGTCCTTAAAAAGCTACCCGTCTTTCTGCCATGTTTCTCAATATTCTCCTGTCCTCTTGTCTTTATTAGTTATGAACCAAATCCGTCTGCCAAAGAAATAGGACTAATGTGTACTTGTCCTTGTGGGCCACACAGACTGGAGCTGGATGTGTTTTCCACTCACTGCGTTGCCAGGGCAGAAGTGGTCATGCTGAGGACAGGCCATGCTTCAGAACAAGCTGAAGATACAGACCAGAACAGACAAAATTTAGTTCAAAAATATACTCAGTTTGCATCATTTAACTAATATCTTGTGTCCACGTGAGGTTGGAACAGTCTACAGGGCTTACAGGTAAAAACTGAAGAGCAGAATTTTACTGTAGCATTTTCTGTTGAGAAAAGCTGATTCATATAAAAAATGAACTCACTTTGATGATAATGCCTTTTTCTATTTAAATATTTTATGTTGATGTGCGTTCTCAACTGTAAATTAAGTAGGACATTTCTCCTGCTCATGATTAAAAAAAATATGAAATAATACAATCTTGAATTTGAATGTAAGCTGTTTTCTGTTATTTCTTTCCCTGGAATGTTCTATAGTATATAACATTAAACATATCTACCACCAGAGCAGAAGTTAGCAGTCAGTTACAGGTTAGATCTGTGAAGACCCCACTCACAGTAAGAATGCATGTTTTTCTTTTAGCGATAAAAACGCCTATATATGAATAAATGCAACATAGATAAGTTTAATACCATACTGTGGAACATTCCGGGCGAAGGGCATCTCCATAGAGACAAGCAGGTGTCGGATCCCCACCTGAAAAAAAACAAAAAACAAAACGTACACAATGCACCTGCCAAGTCAAAAGGCAAACAAGTGATTTTAATGTAATTTACAAACAAGTGTAAATTACATTATTATTTTTTGGTTTTTTTGGTCTATATGTAAACTAGGTTCATAATCCATAGGCTGTATGGCTGGTTTATATTACAGGGTCTTGTCCGGGGTCTTGTGCACGTGTCCTATTATACATTTGGGAACACACTGGCTTCATTACAGACCAATAGACCAGAGGCTCACTCGACCCTGTTATACAAACCTAATGCACACCCCTTGGACAAGCAGGCTTAAGTACACCTATCTGATTTCACTCTACTGACAAAAAGGTCAGCAGTATTGGCTCCTTCAAAATCACGTAAATAGATGCCCCACTGTACACACAATAATAAAACCAATGATCATACATATGGAATTTTTTATTGGGTTACTAATTGTATTTGCTGGGTTACTAATTGTAAAAAGAGGGGAAACATCTGGAAATGTTATAGCCTACTCTGGTAAAAGTAGTAAACCAGCAATACAAGTGTTTAATATAGTAATATTGTATTCCTTTTATTAAAGTAATAAACCTAATTACGTAATTTACTCCATGTGTAACTTGGTAGTAGTACAGTATAGCTGTAGTAGGGCTTACTTTTTACAATTTATGCGACAGCTACAGTAGTGCCAGAGCACAGCAGTTACTAGGCTACTGTAAATACAAGAAAAACCATAGGCTATAGAGCAAGTTAACTTGTGCTTATGTGTAACTTAAACAGAGTTTTTTGTACCATGTAAATATAGTGAATGTTTTTCTCTCACAATGATCAAAAAGAAGATCTGTAGAAAGTGATAAGTGGCTAAGGTCCTAAAGTGATGGAGGCAGCTTTGAGTCACAGGCACCAGGCTATATCTTTAGACTGCCTGTGGGGTATTTCGATTTACACATACGGGAAAGTCAATACAAATTGGACTGGCATGGATCTCAAGCAGTAGATACACACACAGCTGTTTAACACTTTTGTGACGTTTTCACATTTTGCACATGAAATCGTGGAACCTGAAACGTAAAAATAACATGTTTTTAGAGTGCCACAGTGATGGCATAATAGCCTATAAACAGCTCTATTAATAACTACAAGGACCACTGTAATAACCCTTCACACTTTTCAATGATTAGTATTTTAGTCCATGTGTATGCTTTTTATTTGTTAGGTCAATTTTGATGCAAAGATAGATCATGTAACCAAACTGTTTGCTCAGAATTGACAAACTTTCAAATCATTCAATCACTCAGTCATCTTTAGCATTTGGAAATAATAAACAGTGGTAAGTGGTAACTTTTTTTTTTTTATTAGGTAGTGAATTGAATTCTTAACACATATTTTTTTCTTATATACTTTTGCATTATTTACCAAAATGCCTGCAATATAGGCTATTTTTGCTCTTGCTTTTTGAATGTGTCGCGTTGCATAGATTTAGCAGGCTAATTTCTAATAATTACAATTACAATTAATTACTTTTGTGTTGCTGAGGATTTGGCAGCTGTGACGCACAAAAACAACCATAGTAACATTATAATTTCGGGTTTTGGTCCTGCTCCCCAAGCTGGAGGAGAGGCGCCATGACGCATGACGCTTTGGGGAGGCGCGACAACTTCTCCTATAAATTCCCCGTCAGTCGCTCTCAACCTTCAGACAGAGAGCGCTCACCTCTCTCGCATTTGAAAGGGATTTTATCCTATCACAAAGCATCGCAAACGCCAGTAAGAATGATTAAGAAAACGTCCTCGTGCGAAAACGAGTTTGACATACCGGCTAAGAACTGCCACAGGATGGTCATTCTGGGCTCCACGAAAGTTGGAAAGACGGCTATCATCTCTCGGTTTCTCAACGAAAGATTTGACGAACACTACACACCTACAATTGAGGACTTTCATAGAAAATTCTATAGTATCCGAGGACACGTTTATCAGCTGGATATTTTGGACACATCTGGAAATCACCCATTCCCAGCAATGAGGAGACTTTCAATTCTTACTGGTAAGGCTACACATATTATTAAAAAATGTCTCTTTAATTGTCAACTGGCCTTCTATCTACTATCATTACAAGTAACCTAACTAATAAACCCACTTGTCTTTATAGGTGATGTGTTCATCTTGGTCTTCAGCCTTGACAACAGAGACTCGTTCCAGGAGGTGCAGCGTCTGAAGCGCCAAATCCACGAGACCAAGTCCTGCCTGCGAAACAAGACCAAAGAGAACGTGGATGTCCCGCTGGTCATCTGCGGCAACAAGTGTGACAGAGACTTTTACCGTGAAATCCAGGAGGAAGAAATCGAGCAACTTGTTGGTGGAGACGAGCACTGTGCGTACTTTGAAATCTCGGCAAAGAAAAACATCAACGTGGACCAAATGTTTCAAACTCTCTTCACAATGGCCAAACTGCCCAACGAAATGAGCCCCGACCGTCACTGCAAAGTTACCCTGCAGTACTGCGAGGTGCTACACAGAAAATCGTTCAGGAGCAAGAAGTGCAAGGATGGGAACGCGTATGGCATCGTGGCACCGTTTGCGCGCAGACCAAGTGTGCACAGTGACTTAATGTACATAAAAGAGAAAGCCGTAGGCGGCAGCCAAACAAAAGAAAAGGGCTGCATCATCTGTTGACAGTTTATTTTAAAAAGGACTACGGACTTGTGTAAAAGTTTACGGGGCATATCAGCCCTTACTGCTGTGGGCGTTTTGGTCCCATGCAGAAACAAGTGCAGCTGTCTCACCTCATTCTTACAGGCTATATTGTAGTAATACAGTAGATGCTCTGAAATGTCTTAGGTCTTATCAGTGTAGCCTTTAGTGGCACTTAAAAATGTTTACATTTTTGCTACCTGACTTGAATGTATGTAGCTGAACAAATATGAATTTTATGTATTTATTGTCTACAACTTTTGTACAAAGAGAAAATAAAAAAAACCAAAAACGTTATTAACTCTTATTTTGAATTACCCCCTTTTCCAGACAAAGAAAATATTTAAATGTGTGCCTTCAAGAGATGTCATGTACAAATTACACAAAGATGCCCTACACATGGTGGGAAATGTAATTAACAATTTAATGTATTATCACTAAAAGAATTGGACAGTTGATTTGATAAATAATTGACCATCACTTGAGAGAAAACTGAAATATGATCTACCAAACACAACAGACCACATACCTTTATAAACTGTGTAGTAAACTTATAACAAAGCTAGCATCTTTCATACCACAAGAAGACAGGATATTAGTCATAATTGCCATAATTAAATTAAGATCTCAATCCCATTTTCGCTACATGTCCAGCGCTATCAGGGTATTAACCATTTCGAAATTCACTGTGTGTAAAACCAAATAGAATAGAACATTTATTATAAAGTCCAGTACAAGGAAAGGCAACAATAAAATGAAACATCTGTAAAAAAAAAAATAATAATAATAAAATGTCTTTTTCAAACACAAACCCTACATTCTAGCTAGAAATGTGAATATCCATACTTTTCAAACACATGCCAAGTCTAAGTCTCTGCTTCGATAGGAGGATATTGTGTCAGCACTCAGCAACCGATAAAGAGATATTGAATACTATGTTTATCTTTCAGTGTTGGAGTCAAGTCCAAGGTCACCCCAAAAATGTGTTCGGTAAATGTGTTGTTTTGTCTCTTCTTCACTACAAAGCATTAAGTCCATTATCTAGAAGTGATAGGGGACACGTGTGGGTTTTAGTAGCAAATGAACAGAAATCCCACTTAAACTCAACGTTGACTCAATTTAAATTTGACCAGAGTCGAAATTAATAATCTGCTACCAAATCCATCAAAAATGGAATATATCTACGTGACCACAATCCAGTTGTTGAATAAAACTGACGAAGATGTTGCGTGTGTCATGTGAACCACAGTCTTTTAAGTATATTTATACATCATGATGCTTTGGGCACATCAAACATACATAGACCTTTATACTTGTGCAGTAGTTGGTTTTTTGTGCGCACTTGCTCCCGTAGCGTGCAAAGTTGCTGCTGCTGCTCCTGTGGGCTGCAGTCGATACCGGGCATGTTGGAGATCTGCTCCCGTGCCTCCTGGATCTTGGACTTTAGCTTGGCCAATTCTTGGTGGACATCCTGACTATCCTTGTCCATGCTAAACAAATAAAAACAAGTTAGTACAAAGAACCCAACTCGAATTGAAGCGAGTGCACAGCTAGCCTAGTGTCTACCCAATTCACACACAAACACACATTACAACAGTTAAATAAAAACATCCATACAACCAGACGTACATACATGACAACATTACCATTTTATAATATCGTGAACCAAAGGTAATAAAGACCAATCTTCATTTTCTTTCTCTTGAGTGGGTTGAGCAGTCGCCATCATGATTCACCGTGGCGCTTAAGTGTGACGTCACAGATTGCGACAGCTGAATATTTCTTTTTACCATGGATGTGTAACAGGGCAAGGCAAGTTTATTTGTATAGCACAATTCGTGCACAAAGTAATTCAGAGTGCTTTACAGAACAAGAAAGACATTAAAAAAAAATTAAAACAAATCAAAACATAAATAATCACAAATAATCATTATAAAATGTACATTAAAAGAGAAGAGAGCAGAATAAAAACCTTTCAGTCATATGCACAGCGAAACAGAACCGTTTTGAGCCTGGATTTAAACATTGTCAAAGTAGAGACCTGTCTCACATAATAAGAACTTAGATCTTATTATACTTACATGCTTTTTACATAGCCTAGATGATTTTACATGAATGTTCAATTATACTTGAGGAATATATTATAATATATATCGTATATAGTACATTTACTTGAGTAAAAGACAGAAGCTTTATGCTGACAATAAATGTTTTAAGTTTCTGCACTTGCTCTTTTGTTGTCATTTTGCTACTCTTTGAAAATATCCTTGTCTGTTATTTAATGTTTTGTCCTTTCAATTAGCTCTACATTAACTTCAAATTACACACATTACAGAGTAGTTTCACAAAATGTGTTTGTTTTTTTTTACTTTTAGACTATTTGATCAATTTAATGGATCACTACTATACCTGAGGAAGGTCAGAGGGAAACGTTATACTAATAAAAGTGGACCAAGAATGAGACAGTGTGCTGGAGTCTTCTTAAAACCTTTCAGCCGAGTGCCTCTCCTCCAACGCACCAGTCAGGTGTGCAGAGTCTACACAGAAACGAGTGGATCACTACTATAGCCTACTTCTACAAGAGTAATATAATACCCACCTCTGCACACAACACACCATTAAACATTTAAGTATAAGCCTTTAATATTTGTTTTTAATTAACCTAAACTGCAGCTGTTATAGCCCAACGCTTGCATCAAAGATAAATAGGCTTTAATGTGTTGAATGCTAAAACCAAGGTTAAATGAAATACAGCAGGCTTTTTATTTTTTCCCCTAATTTATTACTAATACGTTTTCATTTAACATTTGATTTGAATGAACTGGTAGTGACCTTCTAGCCTTGTAAGGCCTTTAGCCTACATCTGTCTGAATTAGGGCATATAGCCTAATGTACAGAGCAAACATCAATTGCTGGTGTCAAGAGATTTGCCTAGCAACTTCAAGTAGGCTGTCTGTCTTATATGGGCCCCACATATGAGTGTGTAGTGGCACAAAATGAAACGTGTGCATACATGGATGCAGCAGATGTGTTACACTTGGTCTCATGTTTAATCATTACCTTTTCTGTGACGCCATCTTAACAGCAAACTTGAATATAGTCTCCAAAGTTTGATTTGAAATTTGAAGTGCTCTTCTGAAAAAGCACTTAGGCTTTGTTGTTGTAGTTGTTTTTTAGTCCATTGATGTGTTGAGATTATTTAGCCTTCTGAAATAGCCACAAGTCAGTTCACTAACACATCAGAAATGATGAGCGATCTATTTTGGCAGAAGACAAACAAGCAGGCAGGTTATTTGTGAAACTTGGAAGTACAGGATATATAGGCCTACACAAAATGGTAGGCCTATTAGTATTTTATGTTTGTGTATTTGTATTGAATTGAATTAATATATTTGATGAAAAGACAATGCACAAAAACATTGACTTTAATATGTTATTATTTATTCAATATTGCAGGTAGATCAATTGAGAACACCTTTTCATTTAAAATAACATGACCAAAACTGAATAAACTGTGCCAATGTCGCTCAAAACGAACAGTTTACATCTCAATGAAATAAGCAAAAAAAGTCCTACATGCAGGACCATTGTTGAAGATTCATCTGTTCATGATCATGACAGTAAAGAACCACCAACATAAAATCGAGAGGATGTGCTCATTTTTGCAACACTTGTGCCCCCTAGTGAAACATTTGAGAAATTTGGCATGCATGATTATCAATTATGAATGATCTATTTTAGTTTAGTTTAGTTATAGCTTATTTAAATGCCGATAAAAATGTATAAAGTAGAGCAAAAAATGTGTCTCAAATGCCACGTGTCCTGAGATTCAAAATCAATAAAACATAACTATTGCCTATTTTTTGTTCACATCTACAAAGATACGAAAGACACGAAGAAAAACAGAAAATACAGAAAAAATCTCGAGCCTAGCCAACAGAACCACTAGGTGGCATACTTTGATAAATTTACCATAGACTAGGGTAGTTTTGGTGACACCAACTGGGACACATGATGTTGTCATATGTGATCACAAGCTGCAGGCCACGCCGTGTGACGGACCACCTCACACATTTTATGCAAAATAATAAAAGCCAGGATGACAACATACATCATCAACTCCGTATAAAAATCTGATGGGAATTGAATATGTAAACACGAAATACATTTTTATCCATCTCAATTTCTTACTAAAATTATGTTTTCTAAAACTACCACCAGATATTAGATTATATTTTTTTCTGTTAATCTAACTGAGTTGAATGGAGGTTTGTGGGGACTGGCTTAAATTGGCTTTTTTAGTTATTGGTATATTCTAACATGAGTGCAGGGCACAGTAAAGGCTGGATCGAGAACCAGCTGAGTATGCTGCGTTTGAGTGTCTGTTTATGTAAATCGTACTTGGTGCACAGAAAGCTTGTTTTTTATATATATATATGTTTTTGTCATGTAACCAGCTCAAGCCCAGTTCTCCAAGATACTCACAAAACACAAACATTAGAACATTTGATTGATTGATCATTTTGACTGGAAATAGGTTTTGTATTGTTTATGTGTTTTCAGGGTGTTTAGTGTTAGTTTTGTCATTAAAAAAGAGGAACTTCCTCCAGGATGATAAAAATAAGTAATACAATGTAACTATAACTAACAGTTGTGTTGAAAAACTACAGAACATGATGTGGGATATTTTAAACTCAAACTGTAGCCAAGAATCAAACATGGTGAACTGATTTGGATCATGCTTATTGAACAATAAAATAGGGACTAAATAATCAATGAGTAGTAAGCAAAAGTAACATGTGGTGAACAGTATAGGATATGTTTGAATGATACCAGGGATTATTTGAGTTTATGCTGTCAGTTTTTTTTGTCTTTAATTCATTTTATTAATATCTTTTATCTGTTGCCTGTTTGAGGCAAAGATCACCTGGCAGTGCTACTTCTGCATGTCTGATGCTGAACCCACAACTTTTGACAACGCCAACAAAAGAAGAATGCACTACTAGAGGCAAATGGAGCTGAGAGAGAAGACCTGTGACCACTACAAATCCTACACCAACTGCTAAGATGGAGGACACACTAAAACAAAGATAGACAAGACCCACTACAGTGGACACTGTAAAAAGAACAAGCCCTGTCCTGTTAAAGTTATTTCATAATAGAAAGATAATGACTGCAATGAAACTCATTCAACTGCTTCAAGGGAGCTCTGATGCTTCCCTTTTACTATATCTACCAAAGAGGGCGAATTTCATCCAGGCCAAACACCAGATCGTCTTGGTCTCAAAACTCATGCCATAATATTTTTCCAGCAAGATCAAGCCAAGTTGCAGTTGTTCCTGTTTTAACAAGGAACACAAACAGCTCTTCCCAAACAACAATAAGTTCAGTGTAACTCCTCATCATTCACCGCTGAGCCGCAAGCAAAGAAACATTTTTTATTTCTGGGATATGTTGTTGTGCCATGAGAGAACTGTCTGGACCTGCCTCAAGGCAAAGATTAGCCCTTATTAGGACAGTTGACGGGAAAGTTTCTCTTTTCCAACTAAAACTTCCAATATTAAATAAATAAATAATAACTTTTGATCAAAGTCTACATTTATCAAGGAGAGAAGGGTGATCCTTGGAGATGATAGAGAGAACAGCGACAAAGAGGTAGAAGACATGAAAAAACTATAGACAAAGTACAATCAAGTAGCCTACAGTTTTGTAAATCTGTGACCAGAGGAAGAAAGCAGAAGACCTCCCAGCAGCATCACTGAGCATGGGTTGGGGGAAGTGCAGACATCCAGAAGGCAGTCATCTACAGGGTTTACACGCACTGACACATCACTGCATTAATGATGGCAACAAAGTGTATGTTAGTAAACTCAACACAACAGCATAATCATACACATTTAGTAATGCAACAAATTTGAAAATTAAGGTGTTCTTAATTTCTAGGCACATTGCATGACATAGATTAGTAAGTATTATAATGAAAATACATCAGATGTAGATAAGAATTAAAAGGTACTGAAGCATTTTTTGCATGTAAAATTCCCTTTAGTCCTTTCGAATAATTAGAGAAAGCACGTATGGGCCTTACAGTCTTTGGCACAGCCACTCAAACTCACCTCCGCTCTGGCTCTTTAAAGAGCAGCTGTCTGCGGCCCACTCATGCTTTCTCTCTCTTTCTACTTTGTTTTGTCTCGGCCCGCATAGAGCTTTCAACTCCTCTCTTTACTCATGAGTGATCCTGAAGCTTAGAAAAGTTCCCATGACATTTGTGCATCTTAAGGCGCTGCTTATATGGCAACGTAAGACTTCCTGTGACCCTGTCAAAATAAACCCTCTGCATTTACCCACTGCAGAACGGGCCTTACTGTGAAAACACTGATGATGCGCAGACTCAGAACCGTGCAAACAGCAGGCTGTCCAGTCTAATGTTATATTTACTGCTTTGGTTCCTAGATTTGAGCAAAAATATTAGCCAAAAAGGTAGCAGAATACAGGAATTAAGGCATCTTGTTCAAATGGGGAGAGGAGAAGCAATGAAAAAAGAAAAATACATGTTTTTCCAACAAGATGTCCCTCATTTTCACGCTTTGTCCCACTTAAACAGAGGTACTGTTCCATATTTGGTTGATTTCCATCTGGTCACCCTACTTTTGAGTGGTGAGGAAATGGAGCCAGAGGGCCGTCAGTGCAAATAGTGAGGAATGGGGACTTGAATAGAATTGTTTTGGAGCCAATAAGAAACAGAAGTGGATCTAGGACAGGACCTTGGGGAACTCCATGGTGTAATGATGATAATGCTGGTTTGATGTTTTTGACCTGTTTTCACTGTTTTCTGTCCGTGAGATAGGAGGTGAACCATTCTAATGCAGTGTCTGTGACCCCGGTGCTAGCCAAACACTCTAGTGGAACTGCATGGGAGATGGTCAAAGGCAGCACTGAAGGATGGTAAGAAGGTCTGCGTCAGCTGCTATGAGGAGATCGTGGTTATTCTGACCAGTGCAGTTTCAGGACTATGTTTTGAGTGGAAAGCAGATTGAAAGGCCTCAAACTGATTATTGTGTTGAAGATGGTCTTGGGGATGAGCTAAAACTGCCTTCTTATAATTTGGCAATGAAAGGAAGGTTGGAAATTGGATAGTATTGAAGTCTTTTGAGATCAAATCCAGGTTTCCTGATTAAAGGTGTAACTGAGGCAGTTTGGAGTGGTGGTGGGACTGGACTAGTGGACAGAGAGGAGTGCACTATGGCCATTAGAACAAGAGAGAGTGCGGGGAAACATGATTTAACCAGGGATGTAATGGATCAAATGAGCAAGAAGGTAAGCGGAAGTGTTGAAATGGCAAGTTAAGTGATTTGTTGTGTTGATGGAAGAAAAAAACTCAGACAGAGTAATAGTTGGTGGGGCGAGCAAACTTAAACCAGCTGTAGTCAAGGGATGCTGTAGTGGGCAAAGTGAAGAGCTTGTGTATTGTGTTAGTTTTGTTGTGTAAGAAGTCCAAGTATCCCTGACCTGGAGTTCATCAGTGGCTGCTCCCTCAGGTAAATTTAAATTTTCCGTTCATTTTTCCCATAGACTTAAAAAATATGATGAGTTCAAAAACATTATGGAGCCTAAGCAAGCAACTGTAACTTATATTCATAACACAGTTGTTTTAAGTCCAGCTTTAAACTTTTAATAATATATATATATTTATAAGAAAGTCTATGAGAAAAATGAATTGAAAATTTAGTTCCAGAACCGTGGGGTGGGCAGTCACTGTTGAGCTCCATAGAGAGACACATGTAAAGTGATTGGAGGTTTCAGGTGGTTTGGTGAGCCAATGGACAGTTGAGAAAAGTGCTCATGTATTGGATGTATAGTGAATAAGACTGTAAGTTGTAAGTTTATAAGTCTGGCTGTATTGATAGCATCTTTGTAGGTCGTAACAAGGTTAGTATACATGGATGTTGCTGGTGGATGACAGCAGTTTTTTGTAAAGGTGTTCAAAGTGACTGGCTTCTTGTTTTAGCAAACAGAGATCAGGAGTAAACCAGGGTGAAGTTTTTGTTAGGTGACAGTTTAATATATAGGCTAGTATATTTAGTAGTACCCCACTGATTATATTTTACTGTGCAATTTGGAACTCCATTGAAAAAGATGATGTTTCTGTCACCAGCTCGACCTCTACAGATTCTTCAGTCTCCATCAGTCAACCACAGTACTCTTCATGAACTGAATATACAAAATGATTGTTGAATTGTTTTATGTTTTTTTTGTCTGTTGTCTTATAAATGATTATGGTCATATATATGTATTTGTTTTGTTGTTTTTGTGTGTGAATAGTAAGTTGTGTGTGTTTAGTAAAACTGTAATAATGTGTGAAGGGTTTTCACTCTTTCAACATGAAAGGGTTTGCTTTGACATGTTCAAGTCAGTGTGTTTGGTTTTTAGTTTTTACCTTTCTATTTCGTCAGTTATAGGAATTATATTTTCGCATTTAAGCTTTTGTGTCTTGTATTCCTCATATTCATACTCATAATTATCATCGTTTTTGTTTTGTTTTTAAATCAAACAACATATTTCTCTTGACAGATTCTGATATGACAAGGACAGCATACAACTGTAAATTAATAAGCCCTATATTTAAACGGTTGTGATGTTTTATGTATCTGAGGGGTTATCTTTGATTTAAAAAAAGGGGGGGTTGGGTTGATGGTATGATTTGTTTTTATTTAATGTGTGATTTTAGTGACACCAACTGGGACACATGCTGCAGGTCACACCTTGTGATGGACCACCTGATGTGTTTAAGATGAGCAAGGCGGTGAAGGCGGCTGCAGGCGGACGGCCATAAGACAGGCACTGGTAATATACTTGCCATTATCCTTGCAAGGCGGATGAAGGCGAAAAAAGCAACTGCAGCTACCTTCACCTGTTTTCATGAACTACAAAGCCCAAATATATGATGCACACGTGCACTGACGGCTGACAGCTGATTGGACCTGATGTTTTGATGAAACGTGGCCCTGCAGTTCAGGAGCATCCCTCCCTCCTCTTTCTTCATCCCTCATCTATTTACGTTTATATCGTCACAGATGTGTACAATCAGACAGAAAGGCCCCGAGTGTTGTATGATACTAAAAGTCATTTTTCACCACAGACCAGGCCGTGTAAACTTTATAGGCCTAGTGATTCTGGATTCTTTGCTCTGGTGATGTGTGTGTCAGTCCGTGGTGTGTGGGGAAACAGGAGAATGCATTCACAAAGTTTTATGTAGTTTTATTCAGTGCGACACTTAATAACAAATAAACGCGAGATTTGTCCTTCCACCGGGACTCTGCGTGATCTGAGGCCGCCTGGCTGTTCTCGGGCTCGAGGACTGTCCAAGCTGATCTCAGCCTTCTTCTCCCCCCTCAGCTACAGGCGCCTGCTCTCGCCGACAATCTAGGCGAGGATTTCGGCATCTTAAACACACCTAATGCTACCTACCAATAGACCTATTTTGTTTTAACCCTCATAATGTTAATTGAGTGGCCTTGCCTGATAACTAATTTGTACCCTTTGTATCATGTGTCTATTACCTTAGACTACACCTCAGTTTACCAAGACAGTATAAAAATGTATCGGCTACTGTGATTCATTCTCTCTGTCGTAGCATGCGGGCAGCAGTGCTGGACCTCTGTCTGTGGAGATCTAAGCCCTATTCTTTATGAAACCTACAGAAAACCATTCTATGGCCCTCTTTTCTTATACAGCAACCAAACACCCATGATATCACTAGGCTAGTTTTTAGGCCATTAGCGACAGATATTCTTTCACTACAGGCTAGGCCTTGATAAAGTTTATATTTAAACTTTAGAAAGTAAAATTGCACTTCACCAATTAAACAGTGGACCTAAACCAAATACAGTGCAATATGCTCTCACAGTTGCTACATTTGTTATTGTAACATCAGAAACAATAGGGAATTTGTGAGAATATAATCGGTGATTTAACAGTAGTCTGTCTGTGACTGATTAATGGCAAAAATACTTTCATTCTACCCCCCGGCCTGGCGGACACAGGATACAAAACAAGCGAACCCAGCGTGCTTTTACCTCGACGTAGTGACGTAAGGCCTTTGTGTTGGCAAATCACAGAGTGCGCTGGGCGGGCACATGGGCGGGCATTGTGAAGCCGTAGTTGAATACTAGCAGGCTAACTAGAGAAAGAAAGCTAACTAATCGTGAGAGTAGAAGTAGAGCTAACGTTAAAGGAAAAGGCAACTGTCAAAGCAGCAAGGGGAACAGCATTTCAAGTGACGTGATAAATCGTGTAAATGACTCAATGAACATACTTCTAACTACTTAATCAAAGACCGTGCTATCAGATGCCCGAGGAGCAATTTGGATACTACAACGATTGTCCCATTTCCAAACGGAAACCATCTCTGGACACATAGTTCGAGCTAGCTTGGTTGCTAGCAAAGTAAACCATCCAGGAGACTCTTTATTGTCACCTAAATTCTCAAACTGAATGTTTCGTCTGTCATGAGTCCGGCCGGGTGCTCCCATGTGAACGGTTATAAGGTGGATAATTGGAAACAAAATCTTCGAGTCATTTACCAATGCTTTGTCTGGAGTGGTACTGCAGAAACCAGGAGACGCAAGGTAAAAAAAAAAAACTCCTTTCAAAAACACAGCAACTGTAACGGTAGCTTCTGAACAAAGTGATCACACTTTACACCAGGCACAGTATGCACAGTACTATACACAGTGCCACGGATCTAGGGATAAAGGCTGGCCCACATGATGCATTTAAACGCAGACTTGTGTTTACGTCCAGATGTGTCTTCTATTACAGCTAGGCTAGCGGTGGTACCACTTACAGACCTGTTAATACACTTGCAAGAAACTGCTTCTATAAAGTTCCTTTAGACTTATCTCCTTGCCGCACAGCAGTGCAGCTTCACGTTTAATTACAGAGATAACTCGTGATGACCGTTTTACAAAGTGACCTGGTCAGACGTGTACGAGTTTGTTCAATTGGGGTCTAGGTTTCAGTCTAATGGAACCATTGTGCTTGACTGGGTCCACTTGCCCGGTGCACCTCTTGTCTGCTGTCAGCCTCCTGCAGTAGTTCAGCCCGGGTTAGGAGGATGCTGTGACGCCTGTGTGGCTGCTTTAGCCAAGATTTTTTGTTAGTCCCACACTCCTGCTCGGCCTACACACCTCTGAAGAGTGATGTAATCTGTGTGTTTTAGTTTTCCTAACTGTACCTCCAAATCAAGTTTTACTAAGAAATATAAAATTGCTGATTCTCTGAAACATCTTGTAAGTAGCTAGATAGGTTATAGTCTTTGTAAATATACTGATTTTGATTTTTTTTTTTTCATTCTATTCTGGTAAATAGGTACCTCAGGGAAATGCAGGCCTGTCAGTGGTGGTAAGTGAACACATACACTTAATCTTATAAGCAACAAATAGTATGTAGTGTTCGTCACTATTTCTACTGTTGTGCTGCTTGGGATTCTGCTTTGAG
>KN476990.1:52781-67820 GCA_000787095.1 Periophthalmodon schlosseri | reverse complement strand
AATACTTGCTAGGAGTCAATAGGAGGTACACTTTGGCTTTAAAGCAGGGGTGCCCAAAATATTTCCCTCGACCAGCCAAAATGAATATGTATTTGCGGGCCCAGAGCCAAACCTTTTAATGTTTTTATATTAAAAAAAAAAACAAAACAACTTTGTCTGCAAACTTCTTTATGATAAAAGGGTCTTCATTATTCATTATTGTTAGTACATTATTGTGCTTTTTAGTAGGATGGACTGCAGCGCTCCCTTTCATCTACCGATGTCTTTTCTGCACAAAATGAATGAAAATGGATACAAATCTCTGCACTCCCTTGCTGACCAAATTAGATCCCCTGTAACTTGGGTTCCACTTTGGGCACCCCAGCTTTTAAGCATAATGATTGGGATGGGATGTTATATTTGTATATCAGACAGCATAGTGGCTATATTGTTTTGATGATATTTAGCAAATGAGAAATGAGGAATTGTAGTTCAGAAGCACTGTCCACTTTACAATAAATACCTAGTGTGAGCTTCATTGCTGTAATCGCCATAATTACAGTTCCCTTGCTTATTCATTGTATTCAAAAATCATATTGAATTCTGTTGAACTGGACAATAACGTTTTGATGAGAAGGAAGTTGTCTATATTAGTTAAAAGGTTGCTATGGTTTGCTATTGTGATGTAGGCTACAAGATTCTGCATGCTGACTCAAGAAGAAATATTACACTCATCTTTTGTATTGTGCACTGGCGATATCACTCATTATATGTACAATGTAGGAGGCTTCCTGTCTTCCACCACACTCTATGCACAGAAAAGAAATGAAGCCATACTATTATTTTCATAGAGTCAAAAGTGGTTGAGATGAAAGCTGAGTGGGTGGGCTTGGCAGTATTTTACAGCTCTAGCCTCTTTGATGCATTTGCTGTCATTTAGATTAAAGGGCTAAGGGGCATGATTAGAGAGTCAACTGAAGTCAACTTTTTCATCCTCTGCTTTTGATAAATCATATATGATAAGAGGCCTTGCGACTAAAACCCCGCTTTCCCTTCGGAGCCCTGCAAATCCTGTTGATGATGAGAGAAGGGATATACTGCACATTTTTCCTTGTTGCCGCTAGAATCACAGAGGTAGGATTTACACATTTAAGTGCCACACAACAGCGACCTCACTTCTCAGGAGACGCACCCGGGCATAGAGCAGATCTTTCTGTCAGATCGCTCTTCATCACATCACAGGCCTGCTCCCTGACTCATCAGCATACTTTCGACTATAGCGCGTTCCTCCTGCCTCCTCCTCATCGTCAGCTCCTCTTCTGCGCGCACTCCCACGCCTCTTCATCCTCTTCCCTTTTGCTTTTTATAATATCTTTTTGTACCTTGTTCAGCTTCCTCACCCAGCATCTCTTGAACGTGCTGTTCCAACACGAGGGAGCGCTTTTATATTTTTGTTCTGTTTTTCTTCATAGTTGTTTAAAAATGCATTGCTTTGCTTCAAACCTTCCTTTTTGTTCTCATTATGTGGAGTGCGTTTGATGATGTCAGACTTTGGATTTTGGCCCCTTTCCAGCGCTGTTTCCTCCATGTTTCATTGGTTTGTCTGTGTCACTGCCTGGTCTTGTCTCATGTGGCTTGCAGGCTGTCAGTCATCGCGGCTGCAGCTCTATGAGTCAGACTAAACGAATGGCTAAAGGTCCATAACCTTCTCTCTGATTAGTGTTATGCCTGGTCGCCCTGTGGGCACATTTCATGTGCAACATTTTGCCCTTTTAATCTCTGGGAAATGCCTACCTGGGTTTCTGTTTCGACAAGGGGTGGGAGATAGGACAATGTAAAAGCAAATTGGGATCTGACTCTTAACTGTCTTGACTACCAATTGCCAGAGGTCATTAAATCAGTGCTTTTTCATTTATAACAAAAGTGCCCTGTGCTCATTTTGTTCAGAAGAAATTAAAAGGAAAAGCTATTAAGTTACAGTAGGGTTGTCAAAAATGTAACCCACATATTAATCAATACTGAAACTAGTGTTGAAACTAGATACTCATCATGTATCGATACTGAAAAGAAAGTCACATAAATTGGAAATTTCATAACTACTTTTAGAAATGTATTTATTTATATTGAGCCTATTTGTATGGAGTTTGAAATTTTAGTATTGTGATGACATTAGTGTTCAGAAAATCAATAAATCGATGTCATGACCTATAGACCGCTCTATGGAACAAAATGTGATCTCCAGTTTTTTATCGCCCACTCCTAGTCCAGAACATCTCATTCTCAATATGGCCTCTCCAAGTTTTCAAAAAATTCAACTTGAGCTGTCTGTCTGATGTACTCCATTTTAATCCTATTTATTCCAGTCTGTCCCAAAGAGAACTTTATTATAAACTTTTTCCCTCATACATCTTACTTAAGAAATTGAATAATGATATAACTGAAATACAATTATTATGATGCAATGACCAACTCTGAAACACACTTGTGATGTACTTACAGAGAGTACGTTTTAAAAAACATACACGTTACATCCCATTCCTGTGTGAGCTTTACCCATCACTGCCTCCAGCTTTCTCTTTCCATTTGAAATAGCAATGTCACGGTACTTCCCCTTTCACTCTCAGTGTCTTCACTGCTTCAGAGTGCTGATGGTCAGAGTTAGAGCAAACCAATAGGACGCAAGCTCTCCAGCCCTCCTTTAGTTCTGCCATCTGGCTAATGAGCTGTCAATCACTCTCCGGGGGCCAACCAAGCCCAAAAAACCCAAAAGCCCATCCATCTTAACTGCTGCAAAAACTCAATTATTCACTTGTCTTTGTAAATTCTAGTGGCAGCATTTCAGGGGACAAGTCATTTTACTCTGGGTAATGTTGCATAGATGATGGTATGAGAGTAAATGGGGGGGCTGGTGTTTTTCTTCTGATCTATTGTCCATCTCTGGGCTGTTGTGGGTTGGCAGTGGGCATCTGGTAGCTGCAAGGTCTGACAAATGATCAGACAGTCTTTTGTTAAACTCCAGCTCCTCTTTTAACCATCTGTGCCGACCAAAACAAAACAGTACTCTGGCCTGCAGGGTCTGCCCTAGTGCCACGCATGTTTGGCTGTCTGCAACTATTTATAAGCACTTCAGCTGTTTCCTCAGCCTATGCCTCTGAAGCTGTCTACTAAAAGGCATCTCTCAACGACTATCAGTGAAGTTGACATTGTAATTCTAAGACAAGATTTACATTTTTAACTTGGACCATTAACATTCAGAGTTGACTGAATTATTCACTGCTAATTCTACAATCTTTGTAGCCTTTATCAGTTGCAACCATTCAAATTGCAATCCTGATTCAAGTATGATTAAAAGTACATTATGTAACTTATGGTGTAGGACCTTGCTTTGTCTCCATGGAAATTTTGTCTTTGTTTGGAATGTCCCACACTATGGCATTAAACTTGTCTGTTCAGCATGAAGACAAGCAGGTGATGCCACCAGGCCAAGCTTGTACCCAAACCTGCTCACCGTAAGAATGCATGTTTTTCAAGGTGTTTTTAAGCAATAAAAACATCTGTAATAAAATGAATGCGGGAGAGCTTAATCTCTACACTGAAGAACATTCCAGGCAACACACTTACATCTCCTTGGAGACAAGGAGGTGGTAGCCCTCTCACCAGAAAAGTTACATGGTGCAGTTTTAAGCTTGTGGCCCTAATGGAAGGATGAAATTGCTGCTGATTTGTTTTTTGTTGTTTTTTTTTCCGGGACAGGCCCACCAGCACAAATAAAAAAAAACTTGGTGTTATTTGGTGAGAGAGATGAAGGAACGCAGACCGTAATAAGGGCAGAGGTAGCAGACTGCAGTAATTGTAGGTGTATCGTTTCATAGTGAGTTCATAATTTTTTAGTGTATGTAAATGTGTGTAAATGTGATTCAGTCAGTCATTCAGTTTTGAGTTTATAGGTTCACCTAGATGGATATAGGATGTAGTGATAAACATACATCATTATCTTACATTTTGTTCATTTGTAAACTGCAATATTTGGTATATTGTATGAACGGCTTGATAAAAGAAATTAAACCTTTGACTTCCTGTTCAAACCTGCAGAACTGAGAGACCCCATCCCCTCATAATGGCATTTCACCGGAGCAAGAAGCATATTACATGTCATAATTTTTGAGAAATGGCTATGCAGTATTTTTGAATCATTCGCATATGACTCAAGGGCTGAGTTATTTTTAAGTGGTATAGGGGAGTAGGTGAAAACAGAAATTTTCTTGGGCTGTCAAGCCATTAATGCAAGACAATATAGATTACTCAAACCTGCCGGAATCAATCAAAACACAACCTTGAGGGAGGGATGAGGGAGAATCACAAGCTCATAAAACTCGATTTGGCTTGTCGTTTCCTTTAACCGAATAGCACAGTGTGTTGGAGATCTTAATTTTATCACATGTGTTATATAAGCCAACCAATTAAAAGCAGCAGAAGCACTTTGAAGCTGCAAAGCAATAGCAGCATGGTGAGTCACTGCCCTTATGGCTCCTGTTGTATGAACATGCTCAGTGAAGGCAGCCCATTGTCCAGGATCACCACTCGCCCTCCTCACTTACATCTCATCATATTACTGCCTCATATACCAACGCATCAACACAAATGACAAGACAAGAATGAGATGGAGCCATTTGAGAGCAGCTCGCAGTTTGAAGTGTTGCAGTTACCGAATCCCAAAGGCTACAGTTATTTAGTTAATGTCAGAATGTCTCATCTTTTTACTGAAAAGAAAAACCAAACCAGATAATCCTGTAGTTTAGACCTCTACAAATGTGTTGTGAATTGTATGGGATTCTTGTTCTCAAATGTTAATGCTTCTATGCCAAGCTGAGTATTGCCGTTATTATCTCTAAGCAGTTGATAGACTTAAGCAGCCCTCACACTGCTGTTGAAAATCTATCAGAGCCATCTTGCCATCTTACTTGATTTGAAGTCATATTTATCACAATCTTTCTTGGGTCATTCTACCTGACACAGAGGCTGATTACTACCTGTGAAACACTTGTCCAGTTGTTTGAGTCAGCCTGGATCAATATGTGATCTAATCGAGCATTAAAAGCCCTGGAATGAGAGATGGATCCTGGGATTTTGACACTGAGCAATAGATGAACAGAACCCTGCAGAAATGGATTTCTCTCCAGCTCCAAAGTCAATATGAAGGTCCAGACATGTGGGGCAATATGAGAGGTGTGGAATTGCAGAGCCTTTGAAATACAAGGTACTCATCAACATAATGTTACGTGATATCATCGCAGAAAAAGCTTATTTCAATGTTCAAACTCAGAGTGAGTTTTTTTGTGTTTTAAAAGTGGTATTGTTGTTACTAGAAATGCTCAAATAGGGTAAGTTCCTCACAGTGTAGTCCCTGCCTATTGTACTAGACCACACTAGAATGGAGGTGGTATGAAGTAACTGACTGAGCCTCTTGTGTTTCTCTTAAACAATAAACTTTAATCCTGTTCAGACGGTGTCAGGTGGTGCCATTGTATCAGCGATCAATAGATGAATGTGCAGAGAATACATGATCAAGGTCATTAAGTTCATGTTGGATAACTTAAATGAGATACGTGTCTCATTGTATTATGACATTTACAGGAAGGTAGGCATGACCTGTACTGCCCCTTTTTATCCATTTTGATTTTTTTTTTTCCTCCTTTTGCTATTATTAATTCTTAGGGGCCCTGAATTTAGCAAAGATTGAAAATGGTGTAAGGATTTCTTTAGTTAACTTAATAACTTTTTCTGGTGTGGCCGGCACCTGCTTGTCTCCATCAAAATATTGCTATACCCGCAATTTAATTCATGTCTTGGAAAAACATTCTTATTGTATGATGATGAAGAAAACGTACTCAATGCACCTTTTTAATTTTCAATTTTTAAGCATTTTCACAAGTCCTGAGACGCACGGTAGTCTAGCAGTAGTTGGTCTTCACATTCTATTGCACACATTCATTTCAGCGCCAGTTTAATATGACTTCACATGTTCCTAGGCTTTACATGCAATGGTTTGTGTCTGATCCAGATCCCACCTGACTCCCTCTGTGTACCGGCCAAGCGTTAAATCCCACCAATCCTGAATATGTGATTGAGTGGGGGTCTTGGTGCGGAAATGCGCTGTTTGAATTCAGTTTGTCAAGAGGGCCAGACATCTTGAATTGAATTTATATCAGTATGCCGTTTTCAAGTGCTCGCGCGACAGACTCAAAGTGGAGATGCACTCAAGTTGAGCTGACATGCAGTTAGCTTGTGGAGCCTGCCGTTTTCTTATCATACTCATTGTCCAATTCCTTTCTCCCCCCTGCCCCCCTCTCCCCATTGTCTCCTCCAGGCTAAATCGTGTATCTGTCATATGTGTGGTGCCCACCTGAACCGACTCCACTCCTGCCTCTACTGTGTGTTTTTTGGCTGCTTTACGAAGAAACACATTCACGAACACGCAAAGAACAAAAGACACAATCTTGGTAAGTAGCATTACGGTAGGGCTTGTATGCCTTTAGTCCTTTTGTCGCTTAATCAAATTTCTGTTTTTTAAAAGTTCATGAGTTTAATCTGTCTTTATATACATTGTTTCCTTGTACTACTACATACATGTTTCCTTGTACTACTACATACATGTTTTTGCTAAGCCCCCTTTTTGACTGATCGATCGGCAGGACATGTCTTTAGTCGACCAAGAATTTCTTTAGTCAACTACAGCCCTACATTAGACAGCTTGAATTTTCTTTTACTACTTTTTTTTTTAATCAAAGCATCTTAAATAAAAATCCTTAATCCTTCATAGACAGCACTGAATAAATTGTATTCTGCACCCATAGACTGTATATACAAATAGACATGGCTAACCTGCTAGCTGCCGCGTTCCAAATAGGAAGTGAGCATTGGCACGCTTGCGGCTGCATCGGCTCCAGTTCACTTTACATTACAAAACTGTCACCCCTCTCTTCATAAATGCCGCTGTCAGGCTCATCATTTTGGTCTTAAAATGTTTGTATTGATCTGCTCTACATGATCCTTGTGTTTTTATTTCGCTATTGTGTCCGTAACTCAAGATATGAACATTAATAAAAGACAAATCAGGCGCCTTCGTTCCCCGAGTTTGCTTCTGCTAGCATTAGCAACAGGTTTGATTGACAGCATTGCTAAGCGCCCGCCCCCTGCCAAATCAGCGATGTGGGCGAAGGGGCATTAGCTTCAACAGCCTCGCTCCAGATTGGCTCTTTGGTTGCTATGATACTCGCGGTTGTAATATCCAGATATGGAACTCAGCTCCAAATTCGCCCCTATAACTGCTAGCCTCAATGAGTTTCATTTGGCTGACGTCACAATCCTTTAGTCCACTTCTTTATACTATCTATGTCTGCACCTCACAATCTTCGCTCTATGATCAGTACCTTGTGGCAGGAAGATTCAACCAATCACACTCAACTGATCAGTCAACTCTCAGAGGAAGCAAATAACTCAAAAATGAAGTAATTAAACTTAAAACGATCCGACAAATTGGTGGTAATCACTTAGCATGTCAGTGGTATTACAGTCATGGGTGATGGATTTTCTAATAGATCATAGTAGCACAAGCAATTTCGCAATGTAATGTTAACTTTAATTGGTCAAAAGTCCACAGAAAATGCACAGTCCACTTGCTCCGCATGTTGTTTTGAGCGGAATTCAGACTTTGGTGTACATTTTTGTTAATATTGTTTTGTATTAAATGGCACCAATTAAAGTTCTGTCTTGTTTATGTTTGTGAAATTAATATTTATTCATTTTTAAATAAATTTTTAAAAAAATAAAAAGCAAAACTCATGATCAATGCTAGGAAAATATTGTCTTTCTTTTTTTTTTTTTTCAAATTGCCAAGCCCTTTCCACAATCCAGCCATTTCTCCACCTCATAACGTCACCTCCCCCCTCCCTCCCCTCTGCAGCATCAGCTATTATCAGTGAAGGATTACAGCATCACTATAGACAACTTCCTCCTCTGAGCTGAACTCCACTCCAACTGCAGCACATGAGACCTTATCCAGTCAAATGCCATCAAGAATTTAAGCCAGTCTATTCCCTGTACACCTCCAAAGCTGAATACATCTGTAGCTTCCAGCCCTTTGAGTTTTAACCTTACATCTTAATTATGCTAAGTCAGTGTTGCTAATTAACAAGATCTCTTATTAACCTGACAAGACACTCTAATGGCACAAAACAAAGGAAATTATGAAAAGGCAGCTTTGAATGGGTGTAATTTTTTTTAAGACGACCCAAGAGCAAAGTCCAAGTTAATTAAGAGTTTTCTGCCAGACAGAATTACTCTCTTCAGTGACATCCTTTCATATTTATTTTAGCTGGTATTAGTGACAACCTTTTATAGCTAGACTCTTTTGAATTCCTTTCATCTTTTCTTCTCATTTGTCCCTAGCAAAATAATAAAATGGTATACACTTTTTTTGTTTTTTCTTGCAAAAGACATTTTTAGGCAGTGGTAGATTTTAGGATTTCTTATGATAACAAATGAATACATGAGTAATACAAATGTCTTCTTTGTGGTGCCAGTTATTGAGGTTATATTTAGGAGCAATATATGAACATTTTGTCCTCAAAGAAGGGAGCAGAGTTTAATATCTAGCTGGTAGTCATAATTTTATGCCTGATTAGTGTAACGTATGCTCTTCCATAAAATGTAATTTTCCTGCCAAATAATGATATATTGGCTACACTTTTAATGCGTGGGTACTGGGCAGAGCCAAAAACAGAAAAAACAACATCCAATCGCTAAAAATAGGTTGTCATGGCAACAGAACAGAGGTACGGTACTGGAGCTGCACTGAGTTTGAGAATGAAAAGGGTTGGTTTAAAAGCACAGGTGAATGACACAAATACATCCTCGCTGCTCATGTCAAAATATGTCTTGGCAAATGTTTAAAAATATTTGTTCTCTGTTTTCCAGCAATAGACCTGTTATATGGTGGAATATATTGTTTTGTGTGTCAAGACTACATATACGACAAAGACATGGAGCAAATTGCCAAAGAGGAGCAGAGGAAAGCGTGGAAATTACAAGGTAGAAAAGCTGTAAAAGCCTGTCTCAGAGGTGTACTGCAGATTTTTTCAACATATACTTTCTATATTTTACTGTTGCCACATTTTGTCTCTTTTTAGGCATTGGAGAAAAATACACCACGTGGGAGCCGACCAAGAGGGAGCTAGAATTATTACGACACAATCCAAAGCGAAGGAAAATCACTACAAACTGTACAATAGGTAGGTAGTAGACTACCTACCTACACCACTATACACCACTACACCACTATATTATGTCCTGGGGTTGGACATGCAATTAAATGTGCAATCAAAGTGGAGCTGTATTGGCCAGCACTCCAGCGGCGGGAGATGGAGGACATGGTGTTCTTTTTCTAATCAAGGCAGAAGGCTTGTGCTCATTTGTGCTTTAATCAATTGGCTGTTTGGTTCAATTTGGTCCCTTTCTGCCCTCTACATTGTGTCTTACTCATTTTCCTTATGAATCAGGAAATTAATTGGTTATCTTGTTCCACAAATGAGTGTACATGCAAATCTTTAAGCTGATGCCAGGCACTTTGTTCCTGAAACAGCCTTTGTGCTTTTTGGGCTTACACCAGGATCATGCTGTGTCTCACCTGTTTCCTGGTCTTTTGGTCAGGAGTCTAGACTCTCTCTCCTTTAATGAATCCATTCACAGTTTGGTTGTCTGCTTGAGGCTACACACAGCCTCTGTGCCAAACACACTACATACTGCATGTAGGCAGGCTCATTACTGACCGTCCTTCTGTTCATAATCAGAACAAATGTCATAATGTGAATTTTACAATGTACAAACAAAATACTGCATCTCAATACATGTTTTAACATACTGATAATGTGCTCCGATTAGCTGTATCATTATGTCCCTGGTCTAGTGCCATCCTAAATAAAATGCTGTCATTGTTTGTGTCTTTCAGGTTTACGAGGGTTAATAAACCTGGGGAACACGTGTTTCATGAACTGTATTGTTCAGGCCTTAACGCACACACCACTGCTGCGAGACTTCTTCCTCTCCGACAGACACAAGTGCGAGATGCAATCAAACTCCTGTCTGGTGTGTGAGATGTCACAGCTTTTTCAGGAGGTATGATGCAATGATAGAAAAAAAAAACTGTCACATTTATTTCTGCAATTCCACAGAGAGATTCAAAGCTTGTTAAAGTGAAACAGTGAAGTAAGATTTCCCAACAATACAGTGGATTAGAGAATGTCCTTGTGCACAACAGAGGGCTGAGTCACAGCTCCGGCCTTTTGTTGTAAAAAGAGCAAAATTGAGATGGATGGCAAATCTACAGACCACAGTGGTGAATTTACATATTCAGTCTGACCAGTGATGGATACCCATGCTGCATTTAATACAGATTTTTAAATAAACATATTGGACCTAGATTGTATCCCTCCAATTTCTGTCACACTGCTTGGCTCCTTCTCCTCTCACAGATGGCAAATGATGACAATAATGAGTAGATTCAACATAAAGAACACAATGCTTTCCCACAATCCTTTCCCACAATCCCCATTACAGTTGGTGCTTTAGTGATCTCACCTTTTACTCTTCAGTCATTCTTTGACCCATTTTGACAAGTTCCTATATAAAGTCAGTGTTCTTAAATAAAAGTCATAAAAGCATTATTTAAAAATCTTTAAAAATAATTTCCACCTGTAGTTCCAGGACAGGCTGATGTTAAATAAGAGTAACAGTTTGGTGTAGGTGGATGAAAAACCTGTAAACATAACCAACACAACCATACCAATTTGTACACATATACACACATACACACATACACACATATACACACATATACACACATACACACATACACACATATACACACATATACACACATACACACATACACACATATACACACATATACACACATACACACATACACACACACACACACACAATCACACAATCACTCAATTTCTAATATACAAATACTCTTTCTTTCATACACATTCACTTATGGGTGCAGACTTGCTTTGATATTAGCCATTTCTTTGTCACATGTGCAAACTTTTGAAAACTTGTGCATGTTATAATCTCATTTGGCAAACTATTCCACTGACTCATAGCAACAATAGAGAAAGCCTATTTAGTGAAAGAGGTCCTACATTTTGTATTTTATATATCGTGCATGTGTCCTTGCCTCTTGCTCAGTGCTCAGTGAGTGTAGTTTGTACCATCTCTCCATCCCTAGTTTCTCGCGGCTACTTTGATACCTGCATCACCTGGCCCTGAAATAGATTGTCACTCACCTACATCCCCATGGCAACACTGATACACTGCAATGCATCATAGAGGGATGTTTCAACTGCTACACTCTGATTTCCCATCTCTCGGACCACTTCGTCTTTGCTCCCTTTAACCTCGTGGGCCTCCTTCAGCTGGTTCTTTTGGTGATGTGTCATTCCTCCATTGACTGTGGCAGAAGGCAGTTAAGAGTCAGACACTCATTGAGACTGATGGCTCTAGTGCTGTAACAATCTCATAGTGAATAATGGATGACATCGCTGATAAAACATAACTCAACATGCGTCACCTGGAAAAATAGGTTAACCCCGTATCTCATTTGTCTTCCCTGTGTACAGTTTTACTCGGGACACCGCTCACCCCACATTCCCTTTCGGCTGCTGCACCTGGTGTGGACACACGCACGGCACCTTGCGGGCTACGAACAGCAAGATGCCCACGAGTTCCTCATCGCAGCGCTGGACGTACTGCACAGGCACTGCAAAGGAGACACCATCAGTAAGCACTAACTGTACAAATGATTATCAGGAAAAATGGAATTAAATAAAAAAAAGTTGTAAACTATAAAAAAAAAAATCCAGAAGGGCTGCACAATTAATTGTAATCTTAAAAATTCTTTATTTGTGTTTTAGAATTTGCAACTCCGAAATGAATCTTGATTTGAAAATGTTTGTCAAAAGTCTAATTGCAATGCTTGACATGACATTTTCTTTTTGTGCGTTTATTCAACCCTTCAAAACAGTATTTTAGGTGTTTATGCAAACATTTGGCTTTAGTATTCATTCTCATTTCATTAATGTACTGTTGTTATTAAAAATAGTATGAATTGTCCCCACCTAACCTTAGACTGAAATCTAGATGCATGGAAAACACCATGTGCCCTTCTTATTTTAATACATGGTTTAAAGAGTCTTGATCAGAGCTAAGAGATGTACCCACAGAGTGCACTGCCTATGCTACTGAAGGAGACTGACAATGTGAGTACCGGGGGATTGCGAGCGAGCAGTGTGAGGAATTTCAATAGGGCCTGCTGCAGTGCAATGACAGGCTGACTCACCCCGCACCCCGCAGTAATCCTCCCTCTGATTGGCTGCGGGCACTCCGGGCAGTTGTGAAGTGCCAGTTATGCTCCACCGCAGGGCCACGCTGTAAGTGAGAAAGAGGGGCAGACAGTCCTTCAGAGGTGCTAAAGGGGCTGTCGCTTTGATCCCCTGTGTATTTATACCCTCTGTCTTTTGCAGGAGACGACAACGGGAAGAAGGCCAACAATCCAAATCACTGTAACTGCATCATAGACCAAATCTTCACTGGTGGCCTGCAATCAGATGTTACCTGCCAAGTTTGCCAGTAAGACAGTATAATAAAGTAAAGATTAAAATTCTTTTATCTTATGCACTCTCATACTACTTGCATATAAAAGACACTGTGGCAAAGTCAAAAGGAAAGATGTAGGGTGACCCTGTATAACCTTTAAAAATGCCATCCTGACAATTGTTGTTGGAAAAATGTATATATTGTTAATGTCACATGTAAATTTGTAAGAATATGGTGATCTTCTTAACACATTGATTAGCATATTATAGCTGGGGTGGGCGATAGTTACAAAAATGATCTTTACTACTATACTACTACTTTACTACTGGATAAATTCTATTCATGATAATTAGATCATATTGATGCTAGAAATGTGCCTTTTAAATGTCATGGTTAAGTGAATGGACTGTTTGGAAGATTACCACGAAATTTGTATTTTTATATTTAAAGGGCCCATATTAAACTATTTTTTGATCTATGTTATAATGCTGTTTCCTCATCACAAACAGACCTGGAGTGTGGTTTTTTTCATCACAAACAGACCTGGAGTTGTGCTTTGTTTCATTCACACACATTTAACACACAAACCCTGTATATTTAGGCTGAGTTCTTCTCTCAAACAGAAAACACTGTTCCACCTTGTGATGTCATGGTAATACAGGAAGTGCTCCACTGTGTCTTTAAACTCCATACACCTTAACTAGAATCAGTTGGATGATTTCAGCCCTGGAATTGCCAATCTCTACTGAACTAAAAGTAAAAGGTAGCTGTTGACTTGAAAACTGAATGACATCACAAGGTGGAACAGAGCATTTTGAACTTTGGAGATGTAGACTAATAATAAAGGGCTACTTAAACATGTGTGAATGAAACAAAACACAACTCCAGGTATGTTTTTGAGGAGGTAGCAGCATTATAACATGCCTTAGCTCACAAGAATCAGTTATGTGTAATATAGGACCTTTAATAATCTCTATTTGTCACTATGTTTGATAAGTTATATGATATTCTCAAAACAGCAATTACAATATTTCAATACATTCCCTACCCTTGGGTACATGTAGTCACAAAAATATATGTTTAAAAAAAAAAAAAAATTCCGTATTCAGTCCTTGTAATGTCATTTTTGTAGAGAGCAGAATCCTCAAAGGATAGGTGTACCAATCAGCTTGTCCAGTCTTGTGGTTTTATTTAAAGGTAAGGTCCCTGTAGACTCACTGTAAGGGGGCAGGACAGACAGCAGCATAAAGTGAGCCTCCTCCTCCAGAGCTGTCCTGTCACATTAGTGCTACCAAATGCACTGGGTTCATTCTCACAGGCAACTCCCACCAATCTCATTTCACCTGCATCTACCACAAAGTAATGTCTGATTTCCATGAGATCAATTGAGTTCTTCTCAATAACCATCTTCTGGTTGGTCAAGCCAAACTAGTCTTCTAATTAACAGTAATGATATGCAACAGCTTGTTTTTGTCTGTTCAGATTTGTATTATTTTCTCATTACAGCTACCGTCATGGCTAATAGGTTGCATTCATGTGACATAATAACATTTTACAATCCTTTTAGTTTTAAATTGAGCTCGAGGACAGGTCAGAAGTCTACAGTAGAATTTGCTATTTCTCTGTCTAAATGCAGATTTGTTGACATGGTTTATGGAAATTTTTTTGTAATTACTGGGCCCATACAAAAAGTGTGGTTGGTCACAAAGACCAACCTTTCCCTGTTAAAATAAACAAAAGTCAAATTATTCTTTTACAGTAGCTTCAAAAAGTGGGGCTGTTGTCACTTGAAAGGAGCCAGTACACAACAAATAATGATGACGTTCAACATTTGTTAATCATAAGTTTGGATGTGTGTTTTTTTTTTTTTTGTCGAAACAATGAATGTCACATAAATTTGCAGTACATATTTATGCACCTGCCCTGCATCTGAAATTCTGACATAATCAAATTATAGTGCTTGAACACAACCTAACTATTCTTTGTACAAAGCCAATTTATCTCTGATGTAACTCACTGAATTGCAAATGATGTGGGCAGAACATTATGAATCGTATGCACATGCACACTCTGGATCTCCAGAAGGATTTGTTGGAAACATGACCAGAATCCACACAGGCTGTGCTCAGGGTTTTTAGTCTCTCGATGTGTTGCCATCGATGCCACCCCTCCCCATGACTTATTCATGAAATCTATACGCCTCAGAATGCACACAACCTCGTTATTCTTGACCATGCTCAATTTTCTTCTCCCTGCAGTGGGGTTTCCACAACGATAGATCCGTTCTGGGACATCAGTCTGGACCTGCCAGGTTCGTCCACGCCTTTCTGGCCCCTTAGCCCTGGAGGAGATGGCAGCACCGTGAACGGGGAGAGCCACCTGTCAGGGGCCACCACATTC
>KN476990.1:13704-52722 GCA_000787095.1 Periophthalmodon schlosseri | reverse complement strand
TCTTTCTCTCAACATTGATCAACTCTGCAGTGAATCATCAGTGGTTGCACAATATAGGGACACAGAACAACAAGTACATCTTTCAGAAATATTATTAGTAATAGTCAGTATTCAAGGGTTTCAGCTTCTTGTTATAGGTGCCATTTTGAGGACATCTGAGAATTCAAAAGATATTTTTAAATGGTTAATTTTGCATCACTCTAAAACCCATGGATATGTTATGATCCTCCAACAGACAGATGTATGCTTTATTTCATAAGATTGTTTGAGTTTCAGTTAATATTGAACTGAATACAGAAAGTCACAAAAATAAAATCTCAAGTAGTTATTTATTTTATTGTCCAACAGTTATCAAATATAAATTTTCATTCATCATTAACCAGTAGCCCTATCTCTCACCCTGAATACTATTACATTTGTTTATGAGCGGGGTCTTTATATCTGTCCATATTTCAAGTTGAGTTCCTCCTTCACCTATCTATAACTGTCCAATCCTTATCAATTATCATCAATTCCTGCACCTAAATCAGGCCCACTCCAAACCTCCGTTGTATCCCTCTTCTCTAAGCATCAGCAGGTTGTTAGAGCAGGTGTGACCTCCCATATCCTTCACTGCCTATTCATTATGGCAAATTGTCTTCCCCTTCTTTTTCTTTTTTCCCTCCTCCCCTCTTCTTTCTCTCAGTGTTCACCCCCCGTGTATCTCATCTCCTCCCTATGTCTCATTTCTCGCCTTCTTTGCCTCCGATTTTTTTTTTTCCTGCTGCAGCTTTGCTCACACGCCTAGTTGCTGCAGCAAGTCTCTTAAAGGTACAGAAAGTGGTTAGAGCTGTTGCCATGGCGACCAGGGTTGGTAATACCAGGGGTTTGGGCTTAGATGCGGCTGCAACCAGGCCTGTTTCATATGCAACCTACTTATTGTCATTCTACTAGTAGGGTATTTTAAAAATATTTTGTAGTTCTTGCTCTCATTAACAGTATTCCATACATCTATGAGTTTCAATGCGACAGAAACCTTTTCTTTCCATTCCTGCATAAATAAAGACAAATACATTTTTATTTTCTTATTTGTATCAAGATGCCATGTACAGTCAGTGACATTTAGAAGTTCAATTATGGAGTTAATTCCTTATTCAATGCACCTTTTTATCATTTTATCACTGAACATTTGTTTCTTGTCCTTGTCTCTGCAGGTTTACACGACCGGAGCATCTAGGAAGCAGTGCCAAAATTAAGTGTGGCGGTTGCCATAGTTACCAGGAGTCGACTAAACAGCTGACAATGAAGAAGCTCCCCATCGTAGCATGTTTCCATCTCAAAGTGAGTCAGCCTGGGAGCAGTATATGCTGACAGCTATCACTTGTTACATTAACTGTGACAGTTGCACAACTCCGGGTGCATTTTAAACCAACACCACAAACATTTTACAGAAAGATTTGTTGATTTAAAGACAATTCAAGAGCTATCTATGATTTTAAATATCATGCATATCATATTCATGCACGTGTTGTTTGTCCTACAATACTAGAGCATATCATTTATCAAACAGCATTATCAGAGTGACGATAGAAGGATGTTCATTTGTGATGGAGAGCTAGAGAGCATCCACTTTCTTATCTGTAGAAATTTTGATGTTATTGTAATGATGCAAACTGATATGTCTGAATGTGCTCTGTCTCCTCTCCTCCCTCCCCCCTCTTGTTTTTCCATTTTTTTCTCCTTCACCCCTTCCTCTTCATTTTGACCATCTCCAGCGGTTTGAGCACTCTGCGAAACTGCGGAGGAAGATTACCACATATGTTTCCTTTCCTTTAGAGTTAGACATGACACCTTTTATGGCATCCAGGTAAGCGGCCTATTATATTAGTGTTAAATTAGTAGTATGGAATAGGTGCACACTACTAAAAGAAGGACAGTGTAATATATAATAGTTAAATAAGACATGGACATGGCACATAAGTGTTTTTACAGTAATTGAGTTGGATTCTGGAAATATGTCATTGCTGGTGGAGCCTGCAGCAGTCCTGCCCCACCCTGACTCTAGGCTTCATTCAGCTCAAAGGGATGTGGGGATGCAAGTGGTACAGCAGAGATGGCTTCTTGCCTTTAGACTTTGCAATATGCTGCCATCTAGTGGACACAAGAAACCCTGTTACTCTTGACACATATTTGGGATACAGTGGAAATGTAATTAATTTGGGGCACTATGCCAGTAACTGCATAATGCACCTTTAACCGCTTTTCATTATTAAGATTACGTTTTCTTGCACACAATTATAAATATTTGAAGTTTAATTTAACTGTAATCATGTGTGTAATATATTAGTAGTAGTTATTGTGTTTCACTTGTAATGTAAATAACTGAAATAATTTCATGTCTCAACAATTCCTAATTTTGCCTGTACCCCTTTTTCTGTCACTATGTCACCCGTACACAGTAAAGAAAGCAGAATGAATGGGCAGTATCAACAGACAGTGGACGTATTAAATAACGACAATAAGTAAGTACATAGCATTCTACAGTATTCATGATGCAGTGGCTATAGTGTAGGCTCTAACAGTGTTGCATGATGGCACTTTTTAATGAGCCTAACCATCTGGCTGTGACGTCCAAAAGTGAAATCTAATTGAAGTCTATTAAAAGCTGCTTTGTTTCTTCAACCGTGACAATTGAAATAGATTACATTTTGTGGGACATTTACTTTCCTAGCACCATGACTCACGGAGGATCCGAGCATGTTTACCTGGTGTCTGAACAGGTGATATTGAATATGACTGATGTGATGTCCTCCTCTTCCAGGTATTCATTGTTTGCAGTGGTAAATCACCAAGGCACATTAGAAAGTGGACACTATACTAGCTTCATTCGTCAGCACAAAGACCAGTGGTTTAAATGCGACGATGCCATAATCACTAAGGCCAGCATCAAGGACGTACTTGACAGTGAAGGGTAAGACTAAACCAGAGACACGTGTCATAAGGGCACTTCATTCTAACCCCACAAGACCCACTCCAGTCATGTGACATCACATGGTGTCACATCTCAGAGTTTTCAGTTGGCCAAATGTAAAACCAATGTTGGTTTTAAGAAGCTAAATACTAAACAAAGTGTTCATTAAAAGTATTCTGACACTATAGTGTGAAAAAGGCATTTACCAGTAGTGACCTAGCAGCTTTTGTCAATGCATCTCTTTGGACGTTTGATACATTGGCCAGTAATGCAAAGCTCTATAGACCTACTTTAGTAGATACTAATCAGTACTAAAAAAAATATCAAAACTACTACATTCTCATTTCCGCAAGTAAAAAATCACATTAACAAAAAATAAAATCTGACGTTTCCAGAACAGTTTTTGAATTGGTAGAAGACCACATTGTAACATAAAAAAGTACTTTTGCATTGAAAATGACTTACATTTTTTTTTATTTATAGTTCTAGTATTGAAATCTGCATTAAGTATCTTGAGTAAAAAAAAATCGTACTGGGATGGCACTAATTCTAAGTCACTGTCTTTTTGTTTTCAGGTATCTCTTATTCTACCATAAACAGTTCCTTGAATACGAATAGTGTCTTTGGAGACTGACCACAATGAAACAACCACTGCGTCTGAAGGGACTAGGGGACAGGATTGAAAACACACAAACCTACCTGAATCTCTCTTGACTACCAGTTTGCTTCTCCAGCACTAGGAGGACAGCAAATATAAACCGTGTGTAATCATGCAACCTTATAAAAAAAAACAAAAAACAAGCACTGAGCTACTTTTAGGCATCTACTTGACGAGTGAACAAGGAGAGAAGGAGGAAGGTCTTTGGAGGAGGACCTTGTCTGCTGTCCCGTTACCTGCTGCATAGGCGGAGCATAATGTTCGTCAGAGGGCACATCACAGTATTTCAAACCCCCTACCACCACCAACTTCTACCATCTCTCTCCATGGTGCTCTTGTTTCAACTTAACAAGCATTTAAACTTGATGGAAGACAGTCCAGCTCATATGCATATACAGTTAAAGGGACTGAGCGCAAAAAATGAATTAAAATCAATGTATTAAGAACTTGAAAACAGAAGACATTTTTTAAAGCTATGGTTATTATCATTTGTGAATTTAGTTATCAAATACTGTATGAATCTAGTATGCATCTATTTTTAACAGGAAAAAAATGTGGGAGAATCTAAAGATGCTGCCTTTGCCAGTTGCTGGGGAAGCGCTGCTATGGAAACAGATTTGGACCTAAGTGTGCTCATGATCCTTTATTTACTGTTGTTTTATTTTTACGTCTTGATTGAGGGCAGGGAATATATTTTTTTAACGACACATTGAACTTTTTTGTTTACTCGTTTCCTTTTTAGTACAGTCACGTGTACTTTGTTGTCTTAGTACTGGAAATGTTATATTATACTTTCATTCTTGTGGAATTGTGGGTATAATGATGGCGATGATTAAATTGACTTGTACGTTGAATGTTGAGCTTTTGAGTTTTGTAAGACAATGTGAACACTTGTGTATTCAGTATCAGTATCGGGGGAGCGCTGTGGTCTGTCCTCAACGTACAGTTCAACAATCTGTGCAAATGCAATGCTTCTTACTGGACACTCAGATCTCGCAAAATGTGAAAACCACCCCAATAATGCCTCAAGGCTTGCGGCTCGTCACCATATTTGACATTTTATCTTTGTGCAATATGAGAGGGTTACTCACATGCTGTCTTAAGGCGGCCATAGCCTGCCTCACAATCCATCAGTGTTAATATTCTCCATGGCAACTGTGTGGTTGGTGTGGTGTGGACCCGAGTGGTTTGTGATGTCTTCTGCAGTGCAGTAAAGCCTGTGTCAGACCAGTTGAGTAATGCTTTTTCATATCACATGTTTTCTTTGATTGTTTGAAAAAGGTCCCACATGTTTAAGATGACGATCCTAAACTGTCACATCAAATATCACTAGCCCACAATGTTAAGCTGCTCTGTTTTCTGCATACTGACACCATATTCTTTTGGTCTGCTGCTAGACTGATATCAAAGATGTGTACAAATGGCTCTATTGCATATCACAGTGGAGCAGTTGAGGCTAGCTAAGGACATTCAGGGATGCAGCTGAAACGGACAGGAGAGCTTCATTAAACGTTTCAGTGATTAAACTCAGAACAAAACTGGAAAGTCTCTGGGCCATGTCTTGTCTCTTCTTTCACACTTCAGGCACCAGCTGTCAAAGCTCTCAGGGCTAACGCTGGTTATTCATCAGTTATAACAGAATATGGTCTACTTTTCAAATGGCATACAGGTTTAGATATGTTCTCCACTACCTGGGTTTGGTAAATAATGTATTGTTCTTGTTGTATCCGTTTTTATATCTTTGAATCTGGCGCCACACTGTGGTCAAAAGAGACCATGACCAACGTGCCTGGCTAGAATTTGTAGGCTACACATGTTTTCATTTAAAAAAAAAAGTGCAGCAGTAAGGAGACATGCCTTGAAACACATTTTATTACAGACAGGTAAACAATAGACAACAAACAATAAATCAATCAATATCACTTTATTCGCCCACAAGGGGGTGTGTAAGCACATTCAGCAGCAAAATACAATAATTGAGAAATAAATTAACTCCACAGCAATACACTGAAAATGCCACAGAATTGCCACATGAACATTTTTGAAAATAGTATTCAGTATAAATTTAGGTAACAGTCAATGAAAATGCTACTATGTGTGTATTGTCCTGCTACTACAATACATCATACTAATGTACTTTACATATATACAATACCTAAAATACAGTTAAATTTAACTTTATGTAAAAATTAAGGTAGATAGGGCTAAAATTTTCATGTTTACCACTTCTTACAAGTAACTTTGAAGCTTGTAAGTTCAGTAAATTGTAGATCGACCACTAAATACCTAGCTACATACTAAAAGTTCCGTAGTGATTGCATGCACAAAAATGCATCTAAACTATACATAATTGAACTCGTCATGAATGAATGAATATAACAATAAAGGAACACCAAAGTCCCTGTACATTAAAGGTGCACTATGTAACTTTTCTGCCCCCTGCTTGTCTCCATGATGATATTGTTTTGTCTGATATAACTATGGCTTATCTATACTGCATTTTTTTTTTTTATTTCAGGTACAAAGTACATTGGAAAAACAGATATTCTATGAGTCCAGTTGCTTCTACATAGATCTGACCTGTATCTTGGCCTGGTAGGTGGTAGACACCTTTAATGTCATTTTGTGGAACATTCCAGTTAAAACAATAACATCTCCGTGGGACATTCCATCAGAAAAAGTTAAAGTGCACCTTTAAGTGTTCTAGCCCTTCTCAAATTCAGATCTCGCTGACATGCAGAGTGGTTTCTGCCTGTCCAGATAGTACTCCAGATTTGCAAAGACTCACACATGAGTGGCAGCTGAGGAGATTTACAAGTGCAGTGAGCCATAGCAGTACTAGTCTCACCAGAGTCAACAAACAGTAGGCTGGTTGTTATGTTGTATAAATACACTGGACAGATGCTCATGGACACAAACACCAAAATATAATAATTAGATAAAAAACATATTGATTGATGGATTTTCTACAATTTAGCAGCACTTTGGTTAAAAACTACGTGCATTTCTTCACCAGCAACAGAAACAGAGTGATCGCATGAAGCTGTGATCAGGCACGAAACAGCCATACTGCTATTGACCAGACGTGTTCATTTACATTTTGCGGGTGTTAAATTGCCCAATTCTTTACACAGAAATCAATGGCACACGTCGAGCACTGGGCATGATCATTACTTATTCACAAGTAAGATTTACGACTTTGAAACAAGGCCACTAAGTCCAAAGAAGGTCAAACGGTTCCTGAACAGAGCCCTAGCGTCGTATAGTCAACTGTATAGCTACACTAGAAAATAACTAATTCCACAACTTTATACATCCTTGGAACTTTACAACTCTGGTAACAAAAACAACAAATGGGACTGTGGATGAGATGTTTTACATATGAAGGTTTTCAAAAATCTGGGACATGGGCAACAAAACACTTGAATTTGACGCTATAAAACAGGGAGTTACATTCCAGACACAATTCAATGTAGTTTTTTTTGTGTCTCTTTCCTATTCAGGTAAAGAGGCAGCAAAGATATCAAATGTAAACTCTATTACAAATACTCTTTATGTAAACTGCTGCAGGCAAACACTAGGTTGCTGTGGCTATCATGTAAGGAATGTATTGTATTATATATCCTATACAATCCACACAGTGTCCAGTTTTGATTTATTTGTCCAATAAAAATGTTATTTACACATAGATTAACTTATAATTTCACTCTGAGAAGAACAGCAGGCAGTATTTGTTCTTTGTAACAACAGTAACACATTTAACCACTACTGGAGACGCCTGTTAGATGCTGGTTTGCAGATCTCCATTGAAAAGTGTACTCTGCGTTTCTGTGGGGTCATTGATCATACGCGACTTATCCTGTCTGCTATCGCTCCGCTCCGCCTCGTCCAGCCCTCCCACTTTCTTCAAGCATAAAACATTCTGGAAACTCTTTTTGAAGTTCTCCGACAGAAAAGCGTAGAGTATGGGGTTGGCGCAGCTGTTGGCGTATCCCAGGACGACCACAAAAGCAAAGGTAGACCTCAGGATGGGCGTGGTGGAGAGGGTGCCCGTCACTGAAGTCACATTGAAGACATAGAAAGGCAGCCAGCAGAAGACAAAAACGGCGACGACGATTGACACCATCCGGGTAACTTTTCGCTCAGATTTTTTCCTCTTCGAAGATCCGACACGAATTCCTGAAGATTTGACTTTTATAATGATCAACAGGTAGCACAAACAGATTACCAAGAGAGGCAGGAAAAACCCCAAGACAAATGTATAGAACATAAACGCTGTGTAATACACTTCCTCTGGCTCGGGCCAAACAATTGTACAAAAACACCCATCATGCTTTGTGATAACTCCACTGTAGATGACAATAGGTAGGTTGACCATTAGTGAAACGCCCCATACTGCTAAATTGATAGTCTTGGCCATACGTGGTTTCCGCCATTTTGTAGACTTGATGGGATGCACCACAGCCAAGTAGCGGTCAATACTCATGACCATAAGGCAAAAGATTGACGTGAATTGGTTCAAAGAGTCCACTGTCATGACAACTCGACATAACACCAGACCAAATGGCCAGTGGACTATAGCCAGTTGGATAGCTATAAATGGTAAACCCAACATGAACAAAACATCTGCAACAGCAAGATTGAGAATGTAAATATTCGTAACGGTCTTCATCTTAGCATAGCGTAGGATAACATATATGACCAATGCGTTTCCACAAAGCCCAACAGTGCAAACCAGGAAGTACATGCACGTGATGACAATGGTGCTGGTCCGGTTGAAGCCATAGTCCGTGTAGTTACCAAAATTGGACTCTGATTCATTTTGCAGAAAGCTGTCATACATGAAGTGTTCGGAGAGATTTGGAGGAGCGGAGGGGAAGATCCAGGAAGCCATGGCACCTCAGCGTGGTTTCCCCTGATAGTGATGTCCCATCTGCTCTGCCAAAGACCTGCAGTGCACACAAAATTACTGTCAGAGCGGATAATTCTGGAGATGCACAATAATAAAGTTGAAAATGTAGCAGCTGTGTGGTACTGTATGGTAGTGATTAATGATTCAAGTTTGTTTCTCTTTTGAAACTAATGTACATTTAAAATAGGTTTTAGGTAAATTTCACAAACTAAATAAATAAACTTTAATCTCTCCAAACACGATCATTCATTCAACTTTTTCTGGTTAATTCTGCAGTGGCTCTCAGCGTTTGACATGGTAAATGGTAAAGCTCACATATTAATATGGCGCTTTTCCACCTTCAAGGCGCTCAAAGCACTTTACAACAAGGAACCACTCACCCATTCACACACACATTAATACACCAGTGTACACAGACATTGGGTGTGAGGGGGGGTTAACTGTCTTGTCCAACAACAGTATTCATCTGTGGGAGCTGGAATCGCACCGCCAACCTGTGGGTCAGTAGATCTGACCGCTCAACCAATGATGTTTATGTCGAGAGCAGGATTCAAACCGCCAACCTTCGGATCAGTGGACAAACACTCTACCAACTCAGCTACTGTCACCCACTGCTAGTCTCCACGGAGATGTTATTGCTTTGCCTGGGATGTTCTTCAGTATGGCATTAAACCTTTCCATCTTCATAGACACAATTAGGTGATGGCACCAAGCCAAGTTACAGGTTAGATCTGTGAAGAAGCAACCTCGCTCACAGTGAGAATGCCTGTTTTCAAAGGTACATTTAAGCAGTGTTAGGTTTAATGCTCTACTGACTTCGACTTAGGCAGACTTTAATGATCCACACTTGGACACAGCAGCTCACACACATACTGAAGAACATTCTAGGCAAAGCACTAACATCACTAACGAGACAAGCAGGTTGTGTACCTCTAAGAAAAAGATTTGTCAGATCTATAACAGGACTGTTCCAGGTGTGAACTGGGACAAAACAACACGTTAAATAGGACTACACCAGTGATTCTAACCAAAAAACTGCCCAAAGGTGGACAATAATGTGAATAAAGTAGACTCAACATAGGCAAAGACTAGAACTGAAGAGGTATCGGTCTACCACCAGAAGGAGCTCACGTACCGCTAGTTGTACATGTACCCCAGTTTGAGAACCACCGTTAGAGTATAGATCGTGTCTACACATCCTGGATATTAGACATTTAATTGCAGGGCTGACATGACACCAACTACTGTCTTCTTCCTGAATGAAAAAGACAAATTATAGTCACTAAGGGCAATACCATTATGATATTATTATAAGGTGAACCATTTTGTTAGGGCAACTCAGGAAGATAAGGATGTCCGTTCACAGATACAGACACAGAACAAGAAGTATTGACTCCACTCAGTATTCTTCCAATTTACGCTTTGCTGGCAGTCAGGCTAGCAATCATAGACTTTGATTGATTTTTTTGTATTGATTTAATTTCATTTGCCACTCTGGAGGAGAATGGCTCTTTATCACATACATCACATACTGAGTTTGAGCCCTTCCTCTCATTAAGTTGTATTGATTCAGTGCCATATCAGTCTGTCATATACACTTCTTATGGCAAATGTCACTAAAATGATCTGTTTTGCAGGCTTACCTCCCACATGTTATTGGTGCTGCACTGCTGCCAAGGGAAATCACTGTGCCCAATATAAAGCTAAATATGTCTTCGGGGGAATTAAACAAACCTGCATGTGTTCCTCTCATATTATTTGAGTAATTGAGAGATGAGTGCATGTCAGATTAATGTCCGAAGCTTTGGATGACTTGGACACATGCCAATAAAACAAAATGCTTTAGGGTGCTACTTAGTCAAGCTGTCACTGGACACTGGTCATGGATTAAAGTGAGTCGTGAGTCATTATGTTGTATAATGAAGCAGTTGGACACTTACTGGGAAACATATCTTACATAAGACAGACATGGCGGTTTGCAAATTAAATGAAATGATAATTCATGAAAAAGTCAGTCAAACTTTATGCCTTTAACAGCAACAACAAACAATTTTCCTTTTTTATTTCTCTATGAGCACACACGCAACAGGTAGGCTCTATCATTCTTGCTCATAGTTGGTGTGGATGAATAAATCACAAGAAGCTCCTCTATTGGCAAAACGTGAGTGTTTACAAGTATTCTCACACAATCAAGAAGGGATTGTTCTGTAAGATTATATAATACGCTCATACATAGCGGCATTTACGTATTATAGACTACTGTGCAATCAATGACTTGTGAAATGTCAGTATTAAAAAAAAACTTACCTGCTTTCAGAGCCAATGTGCCCCTAATGCCACTGTTTGGAATGATGCAAATTCTAGCCTTTCATAATCTTTTGATTTAATTTTGCCACAACTTCTTCGACGAGCCACAGATACAATAACACATTTGTCTTCGGTGTATTTCCATAAAGCAGCGTGAATCCAAAATGATGGTGGTAGATGACGGTCAGAGCGAGGAGCGGAGCGGTGGCGCGTCTGGAGTCTGGACGCTGTTGCGCGCTCTGTGCTACAGGAGAGAGTCACCTCAGACTGATCCTCGCGCACACTCATACATACAGATGAGGGCCATTCAGACGAGATATTACCATACAAACTAACCCCACTGGGCCAACATTATAAGGGAGTAATATTTTATTTACGACGTGTCTGGCAACACTTGCATACCCCTCGCTGATGTAACAGTTTACATGTTAATATTAAAAGACAAGATTGGTTCAGGGTTCACTTTCCATTCACATAATCCAGGGATAAATTCTGTTTGCTCTTTGGGTACATATAGTGTCTGCGCCCACACTTTTTCCATGGCAAATGTCACTTTACTTTAGATTGAGCTGTTTTGTTTGCCACGCGTAAAAGTCAGGTGCACCTTAAGACTGCACAATGAAATGAGACCTATAGGCTACATTAACCTGTGAAGAAATCCATGCTGCTCTTAGCATAACAAGAACTTTACCTAAGTGATAGGCCCATCCCAAAACCAGAATGGCATTTTATTTGTAACTGAACACGTTCATTCAAGTTTTGCAACAAGAAGTAGTCAATCCTTAATTTTCAGTACAAAAACTGAATCAGTGGACAAGCATAGCTTTTTTTAAAATTACTGGCCTGTGCCTAACCCATTAAAAGACTATTGACTGAAATTCCAATTAAGGCTACGCTGACAAACATTGTGACCCAGCAGCAGATGTGGCTTATTGAATGAGTGCCACAGTGAAGCTTTTGGCTTTTTTTTAAAATGTTCTTTATGGGTGCCATAAATTAGAATGGTGCCATTAAAGCACATTATAGAGGCACATGATTTGTCTGCAGTGTCATTTGGGTGAGAGGTGAGCTGTGAAGGTCCAGTCATTATCGACCGGAGGAAGACGTCCAGTCACATTTTAATAAAGGCTGGTTCTAGTCTGGTCTATGTATAACAATTATATTAAACAGATGCCTCTGAGACCTACAGACTGAAAAAAGTGACAACTTTTGGAAAATACTGTATACGTTACTTTTAAAATATTTTTGTCCTGTACAGGCTTTATTCAACAAGACAAGAAGTGTGAAATTGAGGCGATAATTGTGGAGAGACATTCAGCAAATAATCAGACCCTAGAGGATGCCTGAACAACGCTGAGGCCCATATGTGTCCTGTGACCAAATCTATTGGCTAAAGTGTAGGAAACTTTTTAGGGTACATTGAATACAGGAATTTGAATAGCAAATAAAATAGTTTTGAGAAATCTTTAATGTAACAACTCCATGATGCTGCATCTGCTTTGTGTCTTTACTATTACCACCCCTTGTCAATTACAGGGGATAATAGTCAAGGTATAATGGCAACAGCTCCAAACATTGTTACTTGATCTTTGTCCAGATGGCCCTGTCTAAAATGAACAGGCAACCAACCCAGGAGTGAAGTCAACAAAGCTAGTCATCTGCTATGTACACCTCTTTGTGCGAATGTGTCAAAATAACATTTGACAAATTCAACAGGAAATCCATTTGATTAAAATGTTAATCCCTGGGATTGAACAGCTCCATCTAAAATTGGTTTGGGAAATGATGACAGCAGCCTGTTCTTTCTCGGACACTTATTTCAAACCTGTTAGGTATGGCTGAAGATGTTGCTTACAGATTGAAGATCGTGACTAGTAAACACTTGAAAATGCATGTTTTTTCATTTCCTCGCAGCATACATTTTTACAGCTTCCATACCACATAAAAATAAAAGGCTCAAACCTCTTGGTCTCGTCAGATCTCAGAAGCTAAACAGGGCTGGGCCTGGTTAGCACTTGGATGGGATGTGGTGTGTGCATGAGTGTTGGTGGTGGTTGAGTGGATGATGTAGCTATGGCTGCAATAGTAGCTTACCACCACTGACTATGGAGTGAATGAATAATGCACTGTGAAGTGTCTTTGAGTGTTTTTATTATTATAAAGAGACTTCTTTCATGACACAAAGCAAGTGTGCAGCCTCTTTCTGAAACTGTTTGGCATTCAAACCAGATCCATCTATCCAGGACTGAAATCTATCGTCCTTTTCAAATCCTTCTGCAGACTATTTTAGATTGTTTATTTTTGTCAATGTAATCCCTCATCCATTCATTCAGAAGTGGTCCATCACTCAGGACAAGGATTTAAAATCAAGACGTTTCAACTCCCATCCAGGAGTCTTTCTCAATTTTGAAGGCAAACAGTTCTTGGAAGCTTGTTTTGTGTTGCAATAAGAAGAGGAGCTTTCACCTTACAGTAAACCTAGAGTTTAAGTAGTTTACTTCAGCAGAGATTTGGGTCATATTGACTTTTTATACCAAACGATAGGTTATTGTTACACCTTATCACAAAATGTTTTATTGTCACAGTTTATAAAGTGGGACCTGTGTGTAATAAGCCCATCAGTCACTACTAATCGCCATATAGTTACCATCCAGTAAATCCCTTATAGCCCTGTGGCCCTCACACTCTGCTACACCTTTGCATGAAAATACAAATACAATAGAGGAACCACAGCAGAGGGGCAAACACAAATTGCTTTGAGGAGCTGAGCGATGATAAATCATGTGGTTCATAGCGGGAGGCAGGTGGCTGATCACATTTCTCTGGGGCCAGTGGCTGAATGAGCTGTCACAAACCACAGAGCTGCAGGCTACTGTTATATACACAGTTATACACAGTTATTCAAAACATTACACTGCCCACAGGAGGCTTCTCTCTGCTTTCATTTACTGTTTCACAGACTTTATAGATCTACACATGAGGGACTGATGGGTGAGTAGATCGAATCTTATCCTGGACAAGGCACTTTAACTAAATGATACTAGCCACAGTATGTGGCTGGTATCATCCGACTGCCAATATATCATGTGATTTATTAAAAACACAATTGTGGACTGCTTGTGGAACATTTTCATTAGCTATCATTGTACAAGTCTACTAAGGAGTATTCATTTGAATATTATTTCTTAGTCTAATTGCTAATCTCCACACAGTGATATTTTCTAACCATTAGTTACAATGATTTAATTTGTAAGTGATTAATTGTGAATGGCCAAACTAGTCCTTGTTACGGCAATATGTAAGTCTTGTACAGCTTCGCCATCTGTCTCTTTACCTGTGTGATTGCCTCAAAAGAAACTGTCCAGCTGGATAAAACAATGTAAATGTAAAACAAATAGGATGCCAGGTGCAGGTATAAATGAAGTTTAGCTATTTCATTTGCCTAATGAATATGAATGAATAATTACTTGTGCCTCAAAGATGCTTCTAAGAGTAATTTTTATGCTGGTTAGTCAGTGCCTTGGGATATGCAATATTAGGGCTGAAAGAGTTTGGATAATAATCTTCACCAATTAGGATTTTTCTGCAGTTGCGATTAGATTTGCAATTTATGTTTTAAATGTAGGATTGTGTTCAGAATGCAGTATTAACGTTTGAGAGAACACTGAAATACATGAATTACATGCGTTTTGTCAGTTTGTAGGTTCTAAAGTAAGCTACATGTTTAGCAGATTTTCTACATAAAACCACAATATATTTCGTTGTTTACAGAGGAAATAATGTGGTCTAAATAATAAAATTCAATTGAAAATCAGGTAAGAATTTCATGCTTGATATCTAAAAGCACAGGTCTTTTTTGGTCTGCAGTGATACATGATTAGAACAGCAGTAAATTTGGGTCAAGATAATGCTAAAGCTAATGCTAATACTTATACAAAATCTAATGAAAGTATTTGCAGCTTTATACAATGCACCAAAGTTTCTTCTTTATGGAAATGCATGCAGTTCATTGTTGTACATGTAGCTTTAACATCATCAACCATTTCCATTAGTCATTATGTCCTTGAACTTGGAATATTCCATAAAAAATCTGCTCATTAATAATAACAATGTATCTGTCTCCACCGAATAACATAGACCTATAGAATGTGAAACCCAGAGTGCACCCATAGACTGTATGAGTGCACCCTGATTGTTATGACAGTCCTGCTGCATTAACATGAGTGTGTGTGTTACCACTGAGTCTAGTACAGATCTTTGTGTGGTGTACTCTGAACTCCCAGCCATCTGCACCTCACAGACCTCAGTGAACCTACACCTGCTATCACTGTAATACTCCAGCAAATTAGCCTATTAGCAGTGTGTTTTCTCCCCTACCTCTAATAGCCCTTAAGCTTCAAATGGTTCCCGATCAAGGCTGTAATCATGGCCCGTGATGACAGCCTTGGACATGATGGACTTGAAGCCTGTGTAGACTTTGGTGTTTGTGTTTTGTTGTTTTGTAGTGAAAAATAAGGCTCAAATATGACCTTGGGGATGTTCTTGTTTTTTTCCTCTCAGATCTCTCTGGGTGTAAGAGTTCTCCAGCCACCCCCAGCCATCATATCCCTCCCCAGCTGAGACACAAGATGATGGTGAGTTCATATTGCTTCTTTGAAATGAATGGAAAGATTAATCTGTAAAAGATTGCGTTAAAGGTGCACTATGTAACTTTTGTTAGGTGCATTACAAGCAGTGATGGATGAAGTACTCAATTTTGTTACTTAAGTAAAAGTACAGATACAGAGGTATAAAGTTACTCAAGTAAAAGTGAAAGTATCACATGAAAAATCTACTTAAGTAAAAGTATTTCACCAGTGTTGTTAATGTGTTAAAATGTTAAATGTAGTGATATTGATTAAAAATGATTTTTTCTTGTGAGTTTTGTGTATATAATTTTTGTTGGCTTAAAGCTGAAGTTTGAACTCAAAACCTTTAGTCAGGATGTTACCACAAACATGGTAAAAATAACCCCTCAAATCATATGAAAAGTACTTATTACTTTTTAGTCCAAATGTTGTGGAGTAAAAAGTACAGATACATGCTCTCAAATGTAGTGATGTAAAAGTAAAAAGTATCCGCTGTAAAATTTATTTAAGTAAAGTACATATACCTAAAACTTCTAATTCAGTCCAGTACTTCATTACTTGTACTTCGTTACCTTCCACCACTGATTACAAGATTATTTTAGAATTCTTGCAAGTTAGATAATGACATGTAATGGAGGAGTATTGTCTTTGCCCCTTTGAAACTCATTTGCACCCGCCAGTTTGGTCTGGACCTGCCGCTGGTTGACACTCCCATAGCAAGTTACAGCGGGCCAGCTTACAGTAGGAAGTTTTAAAAGTTTTGAGCTATAAAAACACATGTATTTACATAAATGCAAGACAGATCAATTTAACCCAGACTGTGGAATATTCTGGCAAGACAAGCTGGTGATAGCTTGTCTTGCCAGATTATAGGTCAGTTTGACTTCAGTGTCCACTGTCCATGCTGATCGGACGCAGGTAAAATGACTGTTGTTACTATGCATAACTTAGCTGCCATTCAATTTGATTTGATTTATTTAATTCTTGCTTGCAGGAAAAAAAAAATCAGCATAAGTCACAACATTAAAATCTACAAAAGACGCACAATGAATGAATATCTGACTGTTTTGGTAGGTTAGATTGCTTGTCTGTTTGTGCGACACTCTGAAAATGTAATGTAGCATGTTTACTAAATAACATCTGTACACCTCCTTTGGATATTTCTGTACTGCCTCATGCTCCCCATCATGACATTCTGGAATCTGAAAACCACCCACCCCCCTTTAGCGTTATGACCACATAGATCCAATTTTTCAAACACAATGTGCAGATAAGTCTTATGTAAATGCTATATTTGATCCGGAGGGGAGTACAACCTCTGTCACCTGTCTCCTACGGACGTGTTCTGTTCTTTATTCAATGTGGACACACCTGATGCTTTAAATCTTTAAATCTCCTTTAAATACATATAGATGTCTGCATGGGTAGGTTGTTGGGTGAGGTTAAGTTGCTAAATGTGACTTGAAGTCTCAGATCACAAAAAGACTTGTACACTTGTTGCTTTAATACATTTTGTTGCCCTCATTGTTTCTAAGTGAGGACTTCAACCAGGAACCTTGTAGTTCAGGGGTTATACTCACTAGTGGGACAAAACACTCAACACTCAACATTCTCACAGTTTAAATGCTTGCTGTGAAAGTGCTTCCTATTTTAAAATGCTGCCTATAGCGATCTACTGATTTTTTCCACTGAGCTGGAAAATGTTGTTTTTGGGCTGAAAAGTTTTCTTGACTTTTTTCTACCAAAGTTGTACTTGAGTAAAACTTTAGGTAGAATGTCCACACTATAATAAATCCTTCCATTCCACTGCACTGTCTGAATGGGGAAGTACACTATTACGAGAGTGCTGCTAATTAAACAGAGTAGCAATTTGGATTCATAGTGTTTTTGCTTGTTTGTTTAATTCCAGCATGACTTAAAGGTGGACTATGTAACTTTTCTGCTGGGGGCTTCACTACTTGCTTGTCTCCATGGAGATGTTAATGCTTTGCCTGGAATGTTCCATGATTTATCTATCTTGCATTCATTTATTCATCTGATCTGTAACTTGGCCTGGTTGCGCCACCTGCTTGTCTCCACGGAGATAGATAAGTTTAATGCCATACTGTGAAAAATCCCATTCAAAGCAATAACAAAAATCCCATTCAAAGCAAAAACAGCTCCACCAGAAAAGTGACACAGTGCACCTTTAAACAGATAGGAGGTTTCACATCTTTTTTAGGTAGTTGCAGATGGAATTATACTTTGTTTCTATGTTTTACTCTGTAATAATAAAGAAGAAAAAAATGGACCTGTTGACTTGTTGGCCTTGTGCGGCGTTCACTGTGCCACATCGGGCTGGGGACAGATGGCTCTGTAAGGAGAGAAGCACAGTGAGCTGTTAATGCACCGCTGAGGTGTGCAGTCTTACACAAACGCAGGCCCCTGCTGACAGAGATGGAGAACTCAGACGCCTGTGGGTGCTGCAGCGTGCCCTCTTTCATTAAATCATGCTCCACTCCCGTTGAATCTTTAATATTGGATGGCAACGTAGAGCTGCTTTTGGTGTCGGCCAGGGCTGTGTAATTGAGCAAAACTGATGCTGTAATGAAACATAAATATTAAATTAAATGGATTCAGGGTGGAAATCTTTTGGTATAGCTCCAAGCAACGCAGATGTGATTCGATTGGAAAGCATGAATTTTGCATATGTTTCTGTGTTAATATTAACTTTGCGCAAATATCTTTCTATAAATAAGCTAAAAGATCGTGGTTTACAATGGCATAATGGTAGACTGGTGTTGCCCTCACAAAGAACTTAGTATTTTTATTTTTTTTTTGTAAGTTAAAGAAATTACCCATTTAGCTAAAAAGATCCGTTTTTGGTTTGTATATAAGGATTCTACATGCACATGACCAAACTGTCACGGTTTTACTTTGGACTCAAAAGCAGCACACAGCTACTAAGTAGTTCAAGTGTTTATTGTCCAGGCTAGTAATCAGGTAAATGTGGTAAGTATCAGGCTGGGGGGTCCAGAGGTGCAGGTAGGTACTGGGCTGGCTAGCAAGCAGGCAGGTAGACAGGTTAGAGGCAGGCAGGTAGGCAGACAGGCGAGGAGACAGGCAGGCAGCTTCCAAAAACAACAGCAGAGGCACCTGGACACAGAACAAAGCAATTGTAGTACAAAAATGCTGAAAAAAGTTAACTTGTCTTGTGGAGCCAAACACGTCTACTAACTGGAGTAGCATCAACAACGAACTGGCAATGAGTGGATGGAAAACCAGGCTTCTTATACTGCAGGTAATGAGGGAAATTGGATCCAGGTCAGATAAGCCGACGCCCAGGTGGGAGGAGAGACAGACAACACAGAAGGGAGGGGGAGACTACAGGGAAAACAGCAGAAGGGAGGACTCTGACACAAACACTCTAATTCTTTACCAGAGCTATGAAGTGTTGATGTATGAACCTGCTAGTATCTGGTGACTGACTAGTAAATATAGACAATAAATGATAATATTGAAACAAATTTATGCTCCAAAGACACAATAACCCAAGAGCAGATTTAAACCACAAACACTACTCTAAATCTACAAAATATATTAAAAAAAAAAAAACATGAGCTGCAATAAATAAATAGGAGAATGAAACTCTTTAGTTCTTAGTTTGTATCTGTAATGAGTCTTAAAGTTATTAAGTATCTGTAATGAGTCTTAGAAGTTATTAATTCAACCTTTTACTGCTCAAATCTTATCATATAGCCAAAAAAATGCCCAGTAGTGCAAAGAAAAGCTACACACGATAAATATTGACCCCCAAAAAATATCACTCCAGCTTTCATATATTGACAGGCCTAACTCTTTGTCTTTTGTCAGTCAATACAAGTAGTATGTATTATTTTGTGTACTTGTGTGTACGTCTGTGCTATATGCTGTGTGTAAACTGAAGCTACATTTGAGCACTAATTACCAGGTCTGACATTCAGTGTAGGAGTTACTTTTAAATAAAACTGTATTAAACATTCATTCACTTGAAGTAATGCTCAAATGTTTCTAATAGAACCTAAGTTAGATACTGTGATATTTCTGTAGTTAATAACAGTGGATTTTAGCTGCAGGTGTTGTATAATACAAACACAACAATGAGGAGATGAGGGCTCTGGCTGCGACCAGCCGATATTCAGCCCTGGGAGCCACTATTGTGTGCATCGACTAGCCTAGACCATCAGTACGGAGCCTTGTTCAATGCAAATTCAATTCACCTGCATTTTCGGTTTTGTTTGCAGTAATCAAGGCTTCCTAGAATAGAAAGAACAGCACACTAGTGATGTGACGTTCGTGAACGAGTCGGCTCTTTTGAATGCATCCTTAACGTGAACGGTTGGAACTGGATCCAATTTTTTAAAACAATATTTTTCTTTCTAATTTGTATGCATTTGATACTGATTCACCCTAAACCAGTACAAGAATCAGCACCGAAGCAGAGCAGGCGACACAAGTGAGAGCTTTGTTCACACAGAAACATATTTGGCATCATAATAACAGTTCATTTCATTATTGTATTGTCAACGTTTTATTTAGATTATTCATAATTCCAAAGGGTAAACACACTCCCATTCTCAGTTTGAACCATTTTAAACACATCTAGCTTTGGTCATTTCTATCTGTGACTAGTTTGTAAATACAGTGAGTTCTCACGTTGGCTTCTGTCATATAAATAAATATAAAAAGAGCCAGTCTTTTGAACGGCTCTTTGAAATGAACAATGCCAAAAGATTCAGATCCCATAAAAGAGACGAAAATCCCATCACTCCAGCACACACTGTCTCGCCTTTCGCTGTCTTGTTAAACTTTAATCTGTTGCGAATCGAGCGCTCCTTTATAGTTTTCTCGTTTAGTGCATTTTTAATCGCCTTTTGTTTACCTTCATAGAAATTCTCTTGCTCAAGTTTGGTTAAAGATCCATTTGACCCTGAAGATGAGTGCATTTAAATCTGAGTGGGGCTGGCTCCTCATTGTGCTGTGACCTGTCTCGTCTCAGCAGGAGTGAGGAGTCGTTAGGACGCAGTGTACCAAACGTCATGTCTGTCCAGCTCATCCACACTGAGCTTTCTACTGTTAGCAAAGACTTCTGAAAACACTGAAAGAAAACATACAAGAGAGAATACCGACACCTGTAAACAAGGCTGGCCAAACACTGTAAATATATTGGCATTAGGCTCAATAGAAATAGTCATTTTCAATATGCCTGAAACTATTTTTTCTTTAATCAACATGAGATAAGTCACTGTTGTGGCAAATTAATTTAGACTAGAGTTTCAATTCATTCTTGTCTTTAATTCCATTTTAATTAGTCCACTCTGGAGATTAGTTTGCGGGAAGCATGTTGTCATTATTAAGTTTGTAGAAATAAGCACAATAGCAGGTTTGTAAGTGTTTTTTGTTAAGTGCTTGTTTAGACATTTCAATATCTGATATTTGATCCATAGCAAAGACAAAAACTAATGTTAAGTTATAGTAAAGTTCACAGTTTAACGTTTTGCTTTTGTAAAACAATACCGTTAAGACAGCCGGGCGTTAAAGTCTGATGGGTGTGGGGACAAAGCTCTTTTTAAACCTTTCAGTCCTAGATTGAAGTGAGACGAGCCACTTGCAGTTTTGGGTATTTGATGTATTGAGTACTTGAGCTAATAGTACCAGTTATTTCATCCTCGGTAGAACATTAAAAAACAGCAGCTATTTTGTCTAAAGATGTTTAGTGTGGAACCGGGTCTAATCAGAGATATGTGTTGTCCATATCTCTCTAAACAAAGATGGTGACCTATAAGTAAAAAAGAAATTGAAAAATAACACATAACATAACTTTTTGCGAAAAAGTTAATTTTCTTCATGAAGGACAGGCCTACGAGAATATTACAGAGGACAGATGTCTTCTGCATCTGAGAGATGTGCGCTTTTACAAATAACAAACAAGATCAATATGGGGACTTTTCTATTATTAAAATGTCCAAATTGAGTCTTTTATATCAGTTTGTATGGATGCTTGTCTTCTTTGGCACTAATCATAGATGCTGTATTCATCAAAAAAGCGTTGTATTTCTTTTCCTGATTATCATCCCTTTAATGGTTTGATGTTGCACGAAGCTCTCTGTGTGACTGAATCTATTTATGCTGGGTTTTTGGTTATTCATATTGGGGAGAGGAAAGAATAACTGTATTGCGTAACCCAGTGTGAGATAAACACTTGTAGCTTTACCATGAGCCAATGTGACGAGCCCAATGGTTTGCAGTGATAAGAGGTCAGCATGAAAGAATAAACAGTGGTCCATGTTATATATAAAGAAAACCCATGCATCACACAGTGAAGCTGTTATGGGGCTGTGACTTGTTGATAAGACAAACTAATATTAAAGTATCGCCATGGAGGATGCTGCTGTGAAATCCCAGTTGACCCTCATATCAATTAAAACCTGTTGCCAAATGATCCAAATCATACAACTAGATTATCGTACATGAATTTGTAATCGTTAAAGATGATTTCTACAATTTCACAAATAATATTACTAATCCTAATCATAGACTGTGTATAAATGGACATAGCTAACCCACTGGCCGCTGCTTTTCAAGAAGGACGTGAGCATGGGCGCACTTCCGGCTCCATCGACTCCAGTTCACATTACATTGAAAAACTGCTGCCTCTCTTTCCGTAATTGCTGCTGTCAGGCTCGTCATTTTGGTCTTAAAATGTTTGTATTAACCTAGGGTGACCAGATTTTCAAAATTAAAAACTGAGACACACCCGGGTTGCGTTGGTTGGTAATAATAAAGAGCATGTAATTAAAGAAGATCTATTGCGCTTGTGTCTGCTCTACAGTTATAATCTATGACGCCCGTGGGGCATTATGTTATAGTTTGCACATTTTAAATTGCAATAATATCTAAAATGATTTAATAATAAAAAAAAAAACAAATCCACAAACGTCCACATTGGGAGCTGACGTTGCCGTAAACATCATCACAACAAAGGGCTGTATAGCTGTCGGCCCATCCTATGGATAGCTGCAGATCACACTAGCGAGTAGCAGATTTTTTTTATCATTTGTAGCAAAATGACTACATGATGCTGTCAAATCCTACATGTATCATCGATTAAGAAATTTTAATTGAAGAATGAAGTAGAGAGCAGTGGGCGTATGCCATTGGCAGTGAAAACAGAGATTGCTCGGCAATATGTCTTGAAAATAAGCAATTAAAGATTGCTTAACCATGCACAAACCACCCCAAAAACAATTTTGAGAGGGTAAATGAGAAGGGGAAACAACTAAAACTAACTAATTAAAAGCTCTGAAAAGTTGCTGCATAAAGAACATTATTAAGCACTCGAGTATAACATGAGAGACTTTTGTCATTGCAACTGAGTGCACTTTTTGGTCTTCTGGTTATTTCTAGTTTTCTGTATTTGAACAAAAACATTTAACGATATATTACCCTTTTCACTGGGGATCAGATTGGTCAAAAAATAAGAACACCTGAGACATGCCTTGTATAAAATTGGGACAAATCAGTGGTTTTGGATAAATTTGCTGGGACTGTCCCAGGTAAACAGGGATGTTTGGTCACCCTATACCAGTAGTGGCCCAGCAGCATATCGGGTTGTGTAAAAGGTTTTTAACTGTTTTGGCTAATGTTTGTTGTTTTGCATATTTGTTTCAAACATGGATTTCCGTGGTAACTGTGTTTTTTAACATTCTATCCTGAGCTCTATAAAAATAATATGAAAATTAATCAATAGGCTAAATAATTATTTACACAAATTTTACATATAGTGGTTCCGTTGCTATGGCGCTGCTGCCTGCAGACCAGCAGTGACCTCATGTTCTGGAAGAGGACATCACCCTGGTTCACTTGTGTGTGACAGGTGGGCAATACCTTCACTTTACACAAACACTCGAGAGAGATCGCCACACATTTCAGAGCTCAGACTCAACAGATACAAGAGAAAGCAGATAGGATGGAGCACATGAACAAGATGCCGTCAGTGCATCAGTGGAGAGATCAGAGGGAGTTGTACCCAAAACCCTACTCTAAACCACCAATCAGGAGTGGTTTAAACAGGAGGGCTCCCAGTGCAGTGCCCACCTCTGTCCCACCTGCCAAGCTTGTGAAAAACAACATGGCAGAGATGATGGAGGGTCTCATATTTGGGATGAGGCACCTGACAATTTCTGAAGGCGCCAGTCTCCAAAATAACAGGGTCTACTGGTCTGCACGGAACTGTCCAGAGATGGAGAGCAGGACCACCACTGTCCAGCAGCACAATCCCATCCTCCAGGCTTTGGTCCAAAAGGGATAATTCAAAAAACATCAAAAACCCAGTCAACCCTGGAAGAAAAACTCAAAGAAGGTGTGGAAGAAGGACTTGGTGAACCAGTACAAGAGACAGCCAGTCCCTCACAAGAAGGTCCAGAGGAAGAGACCAGTTCAGACCGAACAACCGGAGTTGGTCATTACAGTCAACATGGAGAACGGCCAGAACAGGGTGGTCCGGATCCAGCCCACTTGTGCACCAGTGTATCAAGGTGCTAACCAAAGTGCTGCTAACCAACATGCGGCTAACCGACGTGCTGCTAACCAACACACTGCTAACCAACACGCTGCTAACCAACGTGCCGCTTACCAAGGTGCTTACAATGACCCCTCCCAAGGTCCCAAAAAGAGTGACAAGCGGAGGAGCAGGAGGAGATGGTACAAGAACAAACCCTCTACAAAGCACCACAATAAGGATCAGTGGGGAATGTACCAACCCAGCTACAAACATGACAATAGGACAGTCTGTAAGGAGTCCAGGAAAACCTGGAGGAGGTCTTTCAGGCCTATGAACTGTTAACTCAGTTAACTCTTCACTGATGCGCAGTTGAAACGCAAATAAAAAAAAACTGCAATTGCAAAAATGAAGTCAGTGTGTATCTGTTTAAATGAGCAATGCAAATGATACAATGTTTATGGAAGTATAGTTTCCATTTTTGATTTGATAATATGGTAACTGTGTCTAAATGAGTAGATATTTAAACATGTAGGCCTACTTGTAATGGGCTGCAGTTACATGCACACTGCAGGTACATGCATCATCTGATTTCTTTCTGATCATGGTCCCTCTCATTACTCACATTATATTGTGCAGTTTGCAAACTGGGACACACCCAGGCTGGGGTTGTTGGTAATAATAAAGAGCATGTAATTAATAACATTATTAAGCACTCGGTCCATTCTCAACTCACTTGTGAAACAAAACAAACAAAAACATTTGACAATATATTACCCTTTTCACTGGGGATCAGATTGGTCAAAAAATATTGACACCTGGGACATGCCTTGTATAAAACTGGGACAAATCAGTGGTTTTGGATAAATCTGCTGGGACAGGGGACACAGGGCTCAAAACTGGGACTGTCCCAGGTAAATAGAGACGTTTGGTCACCGTATATTAACCCGCTCTACATGATCCTGGGAATTTTATTTCACTATTGTGTCCGTTAATCAAGATAGGAACATTAATAATAGACAAATCACGCGCCTTCTTTCCCCAAGGACGCTCCCTCTAGCGTTAGTAACAGGTTTGATTAACAGCTTGCTTGTGTCCGTTAATCAAGATAGGAACATTAATAATAGACAAATCACGCGCCTTCTTTCCCCAAGGACGCTCCCTCTAGCGTTAGTAACAGGTTTGATTGACAGCGTTGCTAAGCACCCTCTCCCTGCTAAACCAGCGGTGTGGGTGGGAAGGGGCGTTAGCTTCAACAGCCTCACTCCAGATTGACCCTAACCCAAATAATTGTTTATTTACATCACAAGGACAGCTCATGTCAGATCTTTTACAAGATATAGTCAAAGATTGCCAGATGATGTTGGTTTGGACATGTAGGGAAGATTGCTTTTAGGCGTGTTGAGGGACAAGAAAATCAATGGTTTTAGATGCTTCGTGCTGGGCAATTATTAGAATTTTAATCAAGACTGAGATTCAGTCATGTCTGATGTTAATGATTTGCTTGGGTCTTCTTAATCAAGAGGTCTACAGCCAATCCTCTTTCAGTAAAAGCATAAGGCTTGGAGGTGGGCTGTGTAAAATGGAAATGAATATGTCTGTCTTGTTTATGTCAGTAAAATAAATACTGAAAGCAATTTTAGCTTGACAAAATAAAATCTATTCCAATTTCAAGCTCTACTTGAGAAAACAAAGTTGGCAGAATTGTGTTGAATGGAGCAAATCTTTATGTTGCCCTTCACGTAATAAGTGGAAGAGCTGTAAACATGCATTTGCTGGTGACAGTTACATGTTAATTGACCAAAAATTTTGCTTTACCCATTTTACGTATAAAACGTGAGCAGGTGAGAAATCCTTTTTTATTGAATAGATTTACAGTGGTGGAAGGTAACAAAGTACAAGCAATAAAGTAGTGTGTAAAACCTATTTTTCATATGATTTGAAGGATTATTTGTATTACTGTTTGTGGAAACATCATGAAGGTTAAAGGTTTTGAGTTCAAGCCTCGTCTTTGAGTAAACAAAAATAAATACACAAAATTCATAAGAAAAAATAAGAAATTGATTCGTACTGCAACAGTTGACCAAAATATGTATAATTTTTAAATTAATATCACTACATTGAACACTAACAAATTAACAACACTTTATCAAAATCTGTGTGAAATACTTTTTACTCTTTAAGTACATTTTTAAATGGGTACTTAAATATTTTTATGAAGTTGATTTTTACTCTTTAAGTACATTTTTAAATGGGTACTTAAATATTTTTACTGAAGTTGATTTTTTTATGTGATACTTTTACTTTCTCGTGAGTAACTTTTTACCTCTGTATCTGTACTTACTAATCTACTAATCTTTCATTTTGTGCTATTGACACCCAAATGAAGATAAGTTTGTGGAATCAAAGGATAGGAAACCCAGTTGAACAGCCCATGGTGGCCTTTGATGGCCCTGCGGACATGTTTGTTTTGGGCTGTGTTCAGAGCTGTGTTATCAGTGCACTCCTTAGAAACAGCAGCTCTCCCATTCACTAAAGCTGACACACACTGCAGAGACAGATGTGAAAGCCTTTGAGTCAACACAACCCAGCAAAACATTAGAGCGAATGCTAATGATGCTATTGACACTGCTGGATGGAGAAGGAGGGAAATGTAAAGCATAAAGTTCATACAATTTACTTATTATAATGCTATTCTCCTCATACACTTACTTACACATCACTAGTACTATTGCCCTCGCTAAGTACATAGTATCTAAACTGCATGTGCATATATATAATGTTTTGGGTCATTGTCCACCCATTGGGTCTGTGCATAACAGCGCCGGGCAACCTCACTGTTAACATCACTACTACCTGTCCAATTGCATCTCTATGAGGTTTTTGCAGTGACGTGCTAAAATAAATATTAAATATTTAAAGATCAGGCAATGGACAGGGAGCTGAGGGTCGATGTCACTGACAACATGTTAAGGCTACACAAATAAAATGAATACTTCACCAGAGGACTCTTCTGTCTTTAGAAAGAGGGATGTTAGTGTCTCAATGCTAATGCTAATTTTGAGGCATAATAAATAAACATAATAAATAAATAAAACAAACATAATAAATATTAAGACAATGCTACAAATTGAAGTATTCTACATATAAAAATAATTGGGTCATCTATATTTTAATTAATTTGAATTTTAAGAGGTGTTTATTTTACTATATTTTAATTAATTTGAATTTTAAGAGGTTGTTTATTTTATGTTTTCCAAGTTTAATAAAAGTGACTCTTAGCTTTGAGACACAGTGAGTTAGCTAGCATGCTGCTGTGCATAGAGCCTGTTCATCTTTTGCTTAAGTTCATGTATAACCAAAGTCCAAGCTAAGCTACAATAAGCTAACATGGCCTACATTCTGATCTATGACAGGCTGATATCACACAGCAATTTCCTGTTAATATCCTGGCATGGGTGTCTTATATTGTAGATTGGTGTGTAAGCATCTTGTTTAGGTAGTTACCATCACCACACCGGTCCATAGACGCACTTTTTAATCTTATCTCGTTCTCATAACTGGTTTGATCTGGCTCACGGCCTGTCTGTCCATCTCCCTTTGAGTCCAATAAACCCACAGCCTCAAGTATCACTGGGATTTTCTCAGCCGTCACTCCCACTGATGGACACCTCCATGACCACCAGTCTACCACAGCACACCAGAGCAGAGAGTCCAGAGTCTGAAAAGTGTGGCTTTGCTCCCTTTGGAATAGGTTACTGTCAAAGTTCTTGCTGCGGAGCTTGTGTTTTGTTGCCTAACCAGCCTTATCGATGTGAGGTTAGTCTGAAATATCGACCGTTACAGCTACAGCTTACGATTATTTTAGTAGCTAACATTTTTTTTGTTTTGTTTATTGTGATGACAGAAAGTATTGAAAGTGATCACAAAATTTAAAATTACTATGCAACTACTATTGGCCATCAAGTTGGAAATCACAAAGGCTGCAAAATATATAATGACAAAATATCATGTCCTTTATAAAAAAAATCTTTTGTACTTGAAGTTTAGACTTCTACAAACATGTTCCGAAATGGATGGGATTCTTGTATTAGTTTATCAGTTCATATTCAACATCTAATTGATCCCTAAATCATGTAGCCTCAAAGACCATTAAGCTGCCTGGAAGTACTGACATGGTTCAAAACTTAGGTAATTTGAAAATCCTCCTTGAAATGAAAGTTTATAAAGTTAATTTTTTCAAGCTGTTTCTACGGTAACCAAGGCTGAAGGACATGTGCTCTTGTTGGACTGTGTCACCTCCTGTGTGTCAGACCAGCTGTCACTTAATATGTGCTGCTAATATGTGCCTTCAAATTAACCACTATTCACACAATGAGATTGTGGCAGAAATCTGACAATTTTGCATAATAATGTGATTCTTTTTAATCAGATTTGATCATGAAATTAACACAATTATCAGGCTATTAAAGTTATACAATTATTTTTTGCACACTTCATTGCATGCAAATGTTTTGACCAAATATTGAACTAGATGTATCCTCTAGTTTGGGATAAAATGCTATTGGGTGATTCTATTTTATCACAAAAAAGTGATCTAACTTTGATAACTCCTTGACATAAACTTTAAACAGCCCATATTACACCATTTTCTAATCTATATTATTATGTTTCCTCATCAAAAACATACCTGGAGTTGTGTTTTGTTTCATTCACACATGTTTAACACACAGTCCTGCATTATTTAGGCTGAGTTCTTCTCTTAAACAGAAAACACTGTTGCACCTTGTGATGTCACGTGGTGATATGGGAAATGCTCCACTGTGTTTTTAAACTCCATACATCTTCACTAGAATCATTTGGATAATTTCAGCCCTGGAATTGCCAATCTCTACTGCACAAAAGGTAGCTCTTAATTTGAAAACTGCCGCTTCGTGACATCGCAAGGTGGAACAGAGCATTTTGGGCTTTGGAGATGTAGACAGACTAATAATAAAGGGTCAGTCAAGCATGTGTGGATGAAACAAAACACAAGTCCAGATATGTTTTGATGAGGTAAGAACATTCTAACATGGCTTAAAGTTAACAAGAGTCAATTTTATGTAATATTGGAGCTTTACGACGGGTATTTGAAAATATTTGAATATTTTTGAAGAAAAGACTCATCATCCTATCCATTAAACATTAAAAAAGTTTAATGCCAATGTTAAAGGCCCTTTTTATGTTTTAAAATGTGAAAAACAGCACTAGTTAATTTGAACGGTTTGCAGTGGTCCAATGTTATTCCTCACTTACCTTATACATCTGAACATTCTAATTATTCACCATGATGAGTTCATAAGTGCTGTTCACAACGTTCACAACAGGCCAGAGCAGAGTTTTGCTGCTAACAATGAATTGCCTGCTAATCGGGCACTTCCTGATTCTCAGACAATAAAACACTTTATAATTAGATGTGAACAGAACACAGTGGAATTATTTTGACCTTGAGAGCTGCTTATACAATACATCGGTACTAGGGTAAGACAAAGTTTGCTCAAATACAAAAAAAAAATCTGGCACATAGGTTTAAAGAACAGGTGGCTATTCAGGAGTTATCAGGGTTTCAATTAGCTACCTTTGACCTTCATCTCGTTCTTGACACTGTCTTGAAACACTAAATGAAAAATCCCACTATTAGATTGAAGGGGAAACTACTAATGTGTTTTGCTTCTTCCAAACAGACACTCATTTTCTCTTCATTACTGCTGCAGCTCTTATCTGTCACAGCACCATGAATCCTGTGTCTTGTATCGGCTTTAGCTTGAAGTAGTTTTCAGAATGATGCGTCGCAGTGAATTATGGGTAAACAGAGGCTGAAGAAGGGCGGTCTTATCACACACTTGAAGTTCATTTTACAAGCTGGCTTCAAGTGGACAAACTGCCTTTAGGGTGTAATGCGGAGGCAAGGGCAGGTGTATGAAGGAGTGTGCTGAGTAATTAGCATGCAGTCCTACAGGGGTTTGCTGGGGCTGGGGAGGAGGGAGAGGGGACATGGTTCTCTTCTGTTTGTGATGGCTAATGCAATGTGTTTGCAGACCCTGTATAATCAAGTAATGTCCAGCTTCATTAAAATTTCTACTGGTAAGTGAATGTAACACAGTCTAATTTGCAAATCTAATAGCAAAAACAGGGTAAGAAAGATAATTGAATTTGGTGCATGCATTCATCTCAGAAGGTTGGGAGAAGGAAATAGAGGACTGATAAAAATCTTTAGCAGCTAAATTGATTGGCACCACCTCGGGACCTGGTCAAATGCAGATTTTCATGTGAAGATATTATTAGTATAGCAGAGATTAAATGTACTGACCGAACTGAAAGGGAACAGTTCCAAGGAGTAAAGAGATAGCTTTTTGTGATTAAAAAAATCTCCTGGACTGCTTTTCTACGTCTTAAAAGGAAGGTCACACCACTGTTTTTGAATTACTAGTCCCAAAAATGTTTACTGTTTGGGTAGAATCTTTTATTGACCTGTACCATCAGTCTCGAGCTGCGTTGCTGTCAAAACTACATGGTATGTCTTAACCTAGTAGTATATCGATAGTATACCGACCTATAGTCTACATTCTCCATCATTTTCTAATAGTTGTTGAAATAAACCCTTGTAAATATACAGTGTCTCAGTATGTACATATCCAGTGTGGTCTCAGGGCGGAGTTTCAGATTAATCACGTGACACTGCGTTTCTGTGGGAGTTGATCTTTACATGGCACTTCCTCTGCTCCTCACTCCCCATTATCCAATGCGGAGCAATAAAAAGCAACATCTCCATTCAGTCTATTCCCAGTGAAGGCTTCCTAATTACCTGTGATGCCAAATGCCAAGGGAACTAACAGACTCATACCGAAGCATTCATTAAACATTTAATTGTTCTCATAGTGTGTAGCTGCTTATCACATATGTATACGATGTGATGATGTGATTCTTGAGAGTCACAACAAAACAGGTTTTGAAAATGATTGTTTCAATACCGTGAACACCACTGAAAACTGAACAAATATGTTTTAATCCAGATGAAAATAAATGCCACATATTTAATGCTGGCCATACTTCACAAAACTGACAATTACTTCTTTCAACCACCAAACTAACTATAGGAGAGGAAAGTCCACTCTGCCCCCTCCCTTGACCCCCTGTCTCTCATCTACATCCACCCTCCATCCTCCTTTACCTCTACAGTGCTTCTCTAGTGTTTCTCTCTCATTCTTCTCCCTCTCCTCTGCCCCTTCATACATTTTTATTCTGATCTTAATGATTTTACATATTATACAGTGCATGGGTCTATAGCAGGCTCATAATATAAGTGACAACTGACCAAACTATTTCAAGAGATGCAAAATATAATAATCTATTCAATGATATATTTTTATTAAGAAAACTGTGAATTAAAATTTTATTCTTTACAAAGTTGGTGGGTTTGTCAACTTGATCAGCCTAAAATGTCATCTCCGTCACACATTCAACTTGACGCTGTGAAATATGTTATTTATGCTGTATGAATATATATTTTATAAAACTTCCCGTGAAATTTAACCCATTTTGAAGTTCACAAATAATATTTTATTTGCCCATTTAGAGGCTACAGGTGGATTTGTCAACTACATCAGTGACCGGTTTAGTCAAATTTCATGTTTGATGTTGAAACAGATATGATAGACTCCAGGCTTAGACTCACTTCAGTACTGTTTAAATTAATGTATCATAAGGGACAGACGGAGTGGACAGTTTTCAGCTGTAATGGGAGAAATTTCAACATTGGTCTTAAATATCAAAAAGTTTAAAAGTTACTAGTCTGTGTGTGGTAATGCTGCGTTCAGTGAGTAAGGGTAACACATTTTAGGTGGAAGATGCAAAAAATTCCATTGACTTCAAATTTTTCATTTACATTTACGTCAAAATTGTTCAAAAAGAAAAAAAAATGAGTGTGTACAGATCTCCCTTAGAAGTATGCCAATTATGATATTTCGAAAATATTTTTCAACAAATTGTTGTTTTAGAGAGGACCTGTTTTGTCTCGGCTCTCAAGAATCACCCATATCTAATGCAGTGGCATTATCCATCAACAACTAGGCCTGTCACAATAACAATCTGCAGTACATAAATAGACTAATATAGCACACAAGTAGTTAATGAGTCCACAGTGATTCATTAAAGCTGCTTATTCAACCCTCAACAGCTCAAGTCTTATTGTACTACAAAACAATCAAGAAATAATTCCACATAAGTGCAAAGAAAATGTGCACACAGTAAATACTGAATCCCAAAATACATTGTAGGACGTCTAAAATCAAATCTTTGGTGACATATCCTCTGTCAAAAAACTAAAAATAATGTCTGATGTTTATTTCCCCAATTCCTTGCCACTTCAGCTATAAGGATTTAAGATGTTGTAAAAGGTATGATCTCATAGACTTTTACATTTGAGTTTCTCAGTAAATCAGAGAAATCTATGGGATACAAATACATCTTGAGGAAAGCCCTCGTCCACAGTGCACAAATCATTTTAAGATCCTGTCTGCACATTTTGTCTCGGAGCAGGGCCACAGCCAGATTGAATGGGAAAGCTACAAGCTGTATGATGTTTTTACACTGCAGAGTGAGATGTATTGGAAACCTTAACAAAAATGCATGAGATGTTGTAGAAGTAGCAGTCTCCCTGGGTTATTGTGAGCTAGGATCTAAAAAAAAAAAAAAAAAGTAAAAGACGATGGTTGTTTATTCTTTCAGTAGTGGTAATGACAGAAGTAGTAGAAGTCAGTGGTAGTAGTAATACCTCCTGGGCTGCACAATTAATCACAACGAATGTAGGTAATATTCCTGTCTTTTTAAGGATAGCAACTTGTTATATACCCCAGAAAACCTGTTTTGAATTTTTTGTATTAAATCATCAGTTCATATTTTCATTTTCTCAAATGTTAATGCTCTGGATGCGTTTCAAATGTGGCCTATATCAACCCTAACTTTGTATGTTCCATTCTCATATCTTTAGAAATAATATTTGTGAGCCTTAATCACATAATAGCTGTTAGCTTAAGTGGCCTGTACAGAAACAAACAACAAACAAATCATCGTCAGCAGGTGTCTCTTTACATTTTGATTGGCTAAACCTCCACTACATTAAGCTATACACTGTACATACACTAAATTGCACTTGGTTCCCCGCTGCTGACCTATTCTACACAATTACTCTTCCATAGGACTGAAAAGTGCATATATCTGAAGGATGGTCCTGGAGAGGTAATTGCTGGTAAATTGGCGCAGGATGCTGACAGTAGGGAAGCCAGCAGTGATCTATCTGAGCACAATGGCACAAGTGGCAGCGCCGATGACAATGAAGAAATCATTACACCAGTGTCCAAGAGAGACTGATTGTTCTGGGTGAGAATAAAGTCATCTTATCAAAGTGGCACAGAGGAGACAGTGTGCCAGACCTGGACCTATAGCTGCACTCAAATAACTATTGAGCAGCAGAGCCAGTGCCTCCAAGTAGGAGACCTATCAGTAAAGTGAGTCCTGCCAAACACGCAGGCTATTTATTTGCTGTACTGTGGACCCAACTGATGTTTTATAGTGCAATCTATCAGAGTTGGAGTTGGAAGAATGAACAAATACAAATTATATTAGACATGGTAGCTGAGTGACTAGCACTCATGGTTCACAGCAAGAACCTGTGCAGAGTTTGTATGTTCTCCTTCTGTCTGGGTGAGTTTCCTCTGGGTACTCCAGTTTCCCCCATCAACCCAAAACATACACCATTGGTACAATCCTCCAGCTAAGAAAGTCCCGACCAAGCAACAGGATCATGGAGATGGGTCTCCCGGCGCAGCACTGTGGCGGCCACTGCTCCTGATGAGGTGTCCCAGCAGCATTGAGGGATGGGTCAAATGCAGAGGACAAATTTCCAAATGTTTTAACCTTAACCTGACTAATAATGATGTTCATATTAATACAATTTGAATAAACAGTCAATGGTTTACAAAAGGTTTATGGTCATTTGTCATTTGTCCATGAACTACAATAGTAGCAGATGCAACAAAGCATTGAGGCATTGTTTTTGAATAGCATATACCCTCTCTTTGCATTAAATAGAGGCTTATAGTTATTGTTTGTCTGTAAACATATGGATCATTAACTCATAATTTCAGGTTATATGCATTATTTTGATCATTTTGCTTTTACTTTATACACCATTTTTCTCCAAATGTAGTTTGTATTGCCAAACCTATTATGGTTTGTAGAAACGACTATGAATGTTGCAAGATGCTTAATCCAGGCATATTGGTGTAGTGGGTGTTATCCAGTAAATGTGGTGCAGTGGTGCCCCCTTCTGGACAAATCTCAGACATACACAATTATGCCAGTCTATTTATCTATCTGTAAAGTCATAAAGTCTGAATAGGGTGTGTATGAGGGCTCTTGTTACATGTACTGTCACTGTTTGCTCACAGGGCTGAGTCCAGCTCTGGACAAAGCGCTCATTGTTAGACTGCACTTTCCCCTCTCTGTGTGTGTCTAGATACAGCTGACATAATGGCTCTATCAACACATACGTACCATGATATAACCTGGAGTTCAGTATTTGCATCTGCACAAACCAGCCAGTGTCCCTGCTCCCAGCTGAATGATGGCAAAACATGAGATGGACTTGTTTGTCAGATGTAGTTGTGTGAGTCTTTGAGACTATAGAGTGACTACATATGTCACAAAGAAGATATGTTGGGAACTTGCATATACACTCATTTTCATGTGTGCCTGTGTGTATATGTCTCATGATCTTATAACAATGTCTCTCATTTTAGTCATTTTAGTCTGCCTTTTTATTGTTTACTTTTACTATTGTCAGTGCAGAACATATTATCTTAAGACAAAAGTTTAAAACACTTTTTCATGTGACCAAGATAATCGTCACAATAATTTAAACATTTCTGAAGTGTAAGTTTAATTTGGTGAATAGTACATTGCTTATTGCCCTTCTTTTACCTATTTGCTCTGACCATGTGCTTGTGTCCACTCTTAAAAGGTGGAAAACCAAACAAAGGCCATATAGTGTCTCCGCAGCCTCCTCCGTCGCCCGTGGTAACACAATGATGTAGTGTGGTTGGGATTACACAGCCAGAGGAATGCGACTGTGACAGCTCGGACAACTTCACCATTGTTGAGCTTCACACCTGAACCACAGGCCGGGGTGAAAAGTGAGAGGGACATGTCTCCTACTCTCAACATATGCTTCCACTGTATTGTACGAGCACTGGGAGAATGTCACACCTGCTCAACATATAATATAGTGTAGTAGTATTATAGGGCAACAGGGACAAATGAATAGCTTGGCCTCCCTATTATAAGAAACTGCAGTTTAAGAGATTTAAAAAAGGCTGGCAAAGTTTACATTGACAACTGTTTTATTACAGTTACTATTAGTCTTATTCTTACTTGTTCTCAGTAATCGTCCTATTATTAAAACTGCAACAAAATGACCTCTTCTAAAACTAACCAATTATATGGTCTAATACTGCCTTTACTTAAAATATTAAAAACTTCTTCTCCACATATTATAGAGAGAAGTTGAAAGTATTTTAGTCCCAAATCCAAAGCTTTGGCACACATTAAGGTAATAGAAAAATAACTTTATTCTGGACTTACCACAAGATTCAAAGAAAGTAGAAGAAATTACATATGTTTATACTTTCCATATTCCGTAGTACTGAACACCTGCAAGTCCCCCCTTTTATTAACCATAAAAAATCTTGGAATAACATGTACTGGGTTGAATTTTTCCCACATTTGTAAGGTGCATGTCATGCGAGGAGTGAATGGAAGGACTGAGAGGCAGTGGACCTTGTGGTATGCTCCGGAAACCACCATCCAGATGTGGAGAAGGGGGGGGGGGCCGGGCTGCCGACATGGGACTGCTGCAATTTACTGTGGTACCGGGAACATTTCACGATCAAGTTTCAAATACGACTTTACCTTTTAGAACTAGAGTTAGTCATGTGGTTTAGTGTTAATTGAGGTGGGAAATATTATAAATGTGATCATTCAAAAGTCAATAATTACTTTGAATAGCTTCCTTTGAGATATTTAGGTATAGCTCCTTACGGAATTATGCCTTAACTTTGTTTTATGTTCTAGGTATATCCAAATCACACTGTTAAGGCAAAGCAAGGCAAGGTAAGTTTATTTGTATAGCACAATTCGTACACAAATAATCTGAAGTGCTTTACAGAATAAAAGACATTAAAATCACAATACAAACAAATCAAAACATAAATAATCATCATAAATTTAACATTTAAAAAGAAGAATGCAGAATAAAAACCTTTCGGTCATATGCACAGCTAAACAGAACCATTTTGAGCCTGGATTTAAACATTGTCAAAGTAGAGTCCTGTCTCACATCTTCAGGAAGACTGTTCCAGGTTTTAGCTGCATAAAACTGAAACACTGATTCCCCATGTTTAGTCCTGACTCTGGGCACCAGCAGGAGGCCGGTCCCTGAAGTCCTCAGAGTGTGAGATGGTTCATATGGCACTGACATATCGGAGATGTACTTTGGTGCTAGATCATGGAGAGATTTGTACACAAGCAGAGCTGCTTTAAAGTCTCTTCTCTGAACCACAGGAGCCAGTGCAGAGACCTGAGCACAGGACTTATGTGCTCGTACTTTCTGGCTCTAGTCAGGACCCGAGCAGCAGTGTTCTGGATGTACTGCAGCTGTCTTAGACTCGTTTTAAGAGGCCAGGGAGCAGGCCCTTACAGTAGTCTAACCTACTGGAGACAAATGCATAGATAAGTCTCTCCATGTCTGGTTTTGACAATATTCCTTTTATTTTTGCAATGTTTTTAGATGGTAAAAAGCTGCAGATGTTATTAGATTTTGTTATTTTGATATTGCAAAAAAAAAAAGTTTACTATGATTGCAAGATATGGCTAGTGCATTAGCTGTTGCACTTGATAAATAAGAATAAGAAATGCTCAGAGCTAACTAAGTGTGAGGAGCCACATGGTGCATTCAGGCATTACTAAAGTGAAAGTATATTTCCATTGTACGCTAAAGGAGTGTTTCTGTAACAAGTGGTTGCTTGTGTTGCTCGGCCGGCGTATTGTAGTTATTAACTGCAGTAAGAAAGGAGTCTTTGTCTTGGCCATCATCTAAACCCAGTCACACGGGCCATCTTGTGCCAGAGACCAAGTCACTTTTACCACTGCATTCCTGGGCTGTTTGGTAAGCCCAGAGGGGTCTGCTCCTCCTTCATTTACATCCAAGCCTCATATACCATCTTCCCCACTCCTCATTATTCTCACTTTTAGGCCAAGAGATATGCAAATATTATCATACAAATACAGGTACAATAATTGACACACTTTGCACCAAACAATATCTTAGTAGTGAATTTACCTGATCAACATATTTATACATACTGTACATAAAAATCATTCTCAGATGTATCATTGCATTCCATATAGTTCTATGTGCCAAATGTGTGTTCATCTAAAAATACCTGTGTAGATCCCTACATGTGGAAAAGAAAATCTTTGCTATATAGTAAATTGTAAATGTAATTGTATCTGGCCGACCTCACGAGCCAATAAGCCCCCTTTAACTGGCATTCTAACACTTTCTAATGGATACATAACTATATTTTTCTGTACAGACATTTTTACCAAAGGCCAAAAGTTGTGAAAACATGTAAATATAACTTGTTGGAAACTGTGTCTCAGTTCTGTGCTGGTGTAGGGTGTAGCCTTCAAAAACACCTGCTGAGGTCTAAGTGCACTGAAACCCTGTCCACACTGCATAGATTACACAATCCCATCTTAAATGAGTCTGAGCTGTTAGTTTAAACCTTTAGTGGAAGTTTTTAAATGTGTCATTGTTCCTTCAAGTATTTCCACACTACTCTAAGTTTAGTCTCTGATGCTGCTCCAATGCAGTGTCCATTTTTCCCTTCACCCCAGACTCAACCCTCTAAAGTTTATTGAGCTGGACGAATGACCCGAACTTCCCAGGACGAGAAAACTTTCAATCTAAATGTTATTCTTCTTGCTTCTCAAAGGATACATTGTGTGTGGATCCAGAAGGACATACCAGGGCCGTGAAAGAAGCTCTGTCTTGTGTTCAGGCCTGGTCCCCCCTCCCGGTCTCCCAGTCTCTCTCCCTATAACAGCTGCTCGCGGCGTGAGGAGGCCAGACATCTGTAGGCTTGGGACTGGGCCGCTGCGTCGCTCTGTTCCACACAGACCGGACCACAGTCTTTATGGGCTCACAAAGGGCCACATTCATCCCCCTCTGCGCTCTCCACTGAAGAAGAAGGTGTCTGAAGCTCCCAAGCTCTCTCTGCGTGTCTCATGGTTCTAATAGACCAAAGATTCTGCCTTTACAAACTTAGATGTCTTCTGGAACATTGTAAAGAGAATGGATTTTATCTTACCTAAAATGTTTGTGAAAGAAGTTCAGTTACATCAATGTATGTGATCCTATCCTAAACACAAAGTATTGTATGTTTTTGACCATTGTGCCCCTTTTTTCACATGAGGTTGTAAGTTAACTTTTGGCCATAGACCAAAACAGTTAACGATCAAATGCTTGGGTCATTTATTTTGTGTGCTCTTTGGAATCCTGGGAAAATTTGCTCCCATTTATCCATCTGTGCCTTTACCTCTTCGCCTAACGGCATTCCAGTGCAGAGAACTTGCCGACGAAGTTCACAAAAGGATACTGAGAGAGGCCGGGGCGAACAGAGAAGCTTTGTACCAAATGAATGTGGCCATGAGGAGTTTGGGAGCAGTATGCATCCCAGATACATCACAGTTACTTCTTTTTGCAGTGAAAGCCTCTTTCCTGGGAGACATTCAACTTTCAGCACTGGAGCCTGAGGTCATTTGACCACTGCCTTTTGACAGTGATCTACTCCAGACCACAAGCACACACACGCACACACACATGCACACACACATGCACACACACATGCACACACACACACAGTGACACCATTTGGACAGGGACCC
>KN476990.1:489-13655 GCA_000787095.1 Periophthalmodon schlosseri | reverse complement strand
TTTTGCAGAAGTGCCTTTGGGTGCATTCAAGTATAATATTCATATGAAAATGCTTAATGATATTACATTGTTTTACGGTGGAGTCATGGAAAAACCCTGCATCCTGCTACTTCACCATACACACCATTGTGTTTGTACAGTGAACACACCAGACTGTGGCGTTGAACAAATACAAATGCACAAAAACAGTGCAACATTATAGGATTGTTCATCACTGCCAAACCTTTACAGAAGATAACCAAGTACATGTGATACTGAAGCTGCTAGCATACACTTTATAGGACAATATGTATTTGGAGTCAAAAATCATCATTTGATAATTTGGATTGCTCCAGTAGGTCAGTTTATCCTCTATGTGACCCTTCCTTCAGTGTCTCAAGAGCAGTGAGTGATGTATTGACCTGGAGTATTGACCTGTTTTATGTTGATTCAGATGCAATTATTGTTTATTTAGGCATGGGGATGTTTAAAATAGTGATAGTGGTTCCAGTCATCTGTTTCCTGTTTTAAAAACCTACTGTAGTCATAAAATTATGATATTGTGTGAATATTTTCCATACATGCGTTCAGATTTCTATGGATACAATGTTTTTAACCCCAGCCATGTCTGATAGCTCAGCAGTAAAACCCAGTGTGCTCCACACATTACACACACTTACAGGCATAGGGCTTGTCTGTTCATCTGCTTCTGATTAGTGACGACATGGTGATATGGATCTCATTCCTCAGCAGACAAAGGCTCATTCATTGGCACAAAATTCAAATGTGAAAGAAGACAATTTTTGAATTTGTGGTCTGTAAAATATGACGACCACTTCAGGACCTTTGCTTTAGCTTCTTCAAATAGAGTCATTATGATCCTTCAAATTATTTACATTTTTGTATCTGTATATCTTGAAACATACAAGAAGTAATGTATCACCTGCTCCAGAAGAATGTTGTTTGTTAATAGTGTGTCAAACAGACATGTATTTTGGATAACCCTCTCACCCTACCAGTTGGCCCTAATTATTCTGACATGCTTTGTTGTGTTTGGCTTCATTTTGTCAGCCACCTTGACTGCATCAAAACTGCAACTTTTGACAATTAACGCTCAAAACCAAAACTGGTGAAAACTACACTTGGAGCTATGCTGATTGGATGTGTTGCAATCAAACAGAAATAAATGTGTTTAAAGTTGTATGTTTATGTAGAACAGCATTTCTCTAGTGCAGTCTCAGTCAGAAGCCCAGAGGTTGTTGACCTACCGTTCAGCTCCATTACACTGAGAAGACGTCATACTGAACAATGTGAGATTGCTATTGTTCTGCAGGTGTGCAGTAATCAGCCTCATAAAACACAGCACTCCATCTGGACTCCTCTGACTGGATACATTTCCCTTCTGGAGCTGTGCTTTTCTCCAAACCACAGTGTTATGAAGTTTCTGTATGAAACTGAGAACTAGTGGTAAAACCTTGCTGCGTCTCGCTTTCTGACAATAAGACAATTCTTGTTGAACTAATATACTGGGTGCTCACTAAAACTTCTAATGCATGAGCCAGCTCGCCACTGAAGTTATGTTTTAAGAGAAGAATATTGCCCAAAATGAGAAAGAGACCCTCTGACATATAAATGTTAAGAGTCAAAACCATAGTTAGATGAGTGTCAGTAATCAGTCAAAATTTTAGCAGTATTTCTTACATTTCATACACCCCAGACTCTATTAGACACCATCTTAATAAAACATGGTACACCTTATGTGTGTGTTTTATAGGGGTACTGTGTGTTGACAAGAGCAGACACAATTGGACCATGTGAAAGCAGGTTTTCCATAATCTGGCTAAACAAGTGATTGTTTGGTGGTAGTATTTCCCTGTGCCCGGTGGTCTCCTGGCTGGGTGCGCATGGAACGGGGTTCATCTGAAAGGCAGTGTTTGTTAAAGCTTTAGTGGTTTGTAAGTGCTGCCTTTGTTTGGTGGGAGTGCAGCACTGGGGGTTCATATCTCCCAGAGAGTGTGCACAAAGAGGGCCTTGAGCTGCCCTGGCCGGAGACCGGACTGACCTGAGAAATGAGGCCAGGACAAGGGCCAGAGGTGCTGGGGAGGGCACTCAAGGGTGTAGGGCAGAGCAAGAATCAATGGAGAGTTGAGGGATAAAGAGGTCATGGTTGGATTTAGTCACCAAAGAAGGTGACACCAGACTCAATAGCAGTTAAGAACAGATAATATCATTATCATTAATATATGAAAATGAACATATTTAAATGCATTTTGACAATTCTATTCTGTAATATTCAAATTAAGTGGCTTAATAAGAAACTACAAGACTACATGTCATAGTGGACTTTTTTGTAAACATCAGCTTCTCCTGTGTACTGGGTGTTGCCATGTTAACTGTTGCTGTATCCTTTTAGGTTCCAATTGCAATCCCTGTTAAATTTTGCTAAGTAGGTGCTTCCTTATCTAATCCTACTGGTAAAGTGATAATAGCAGATGAAAAATCTTTGAAGAACACTTACCTGTTTTCACTTCAATCAAGGGTAAGAGGTCTACTGGACCCCTGAGGGGGCACGAGATGATGATGATAATGCAGTTAAAAACTAACTTTGGAAAGTCTGACTGCTCTATTCTGCTGTGCTGTGCTGTTGTGCTGTTGATGTCTTCATCACAGATCCTTTCAGCCTTTGGACGCACAGAAAGACAGGGAAAGTACTGTGTGATTGAACAGTTCTTCCCACGGAGCTGCCACAAAAGTCCTGCTGTGTCTGGGGCCAAACCAACGGTCCCTTTGTGCCAGTGCGTCACATCACACTGCCCTCTGTGTAGCCTGCAGCCTAGGACCAGGGCTAACCTGTGCCTCACTCAACTACATAAATCCAAATGTACAACCCCTCTTTCAAATGGATCACTGACTATCATTCCAGTCTTATTAATGAAGTATGTATTCTTAACTTATACTTAACCCTAACATGTTGTGTTAAGTAACGTGTCCTAGTTTTACAGCACAACACTTGATAAGTCTGCTCACACTGCTGTCCTTGTCTGGTAACAGTCCATTCCTCAGTATAAGTCAAAGATCTCTTTGACTATTAGTGTGGCGTAACAACCAAACCTTTTGAAGAAACACTGCTGGCTTAAGAGAGGCTGACTGCTTAAATTGAAATGAAGTTAAGCACCAACCAATAATCCAGACAGGATTAGACACTGAAAAGTTGTTGTTAAATGCTCAGAGAGAATACAGGCTTGTGGAGGGAGTGCTCTAGTAACTGCAGCAGATGACATCACCCATTTAGCCATCAGCGGTGTTTCCAAGAAGGTCCGTGAATGAAAATTGAGTGGTGAATCCCATAGGATCACAGTTTGTATAATTATATCTCACTTTGCATTACCCCAACTTTACCTTAGTTTAGTTTTCTGCAACTTTCTAAAGCATTAGACTACTCTGGTGTCATGTGTTAAACCATCATTTAGCAAAAGGTCATTGTTTATGTTCTTTCTACACCTCTGCACATTCCCAGCACTGGAGCTGCAAAAGTGTGCCAACAAAAGCACCGCTCCCTCCTTTGCTTTCCAATGCGCCCACAGACCCCTGCCTGGCCCAGTCCGAGGTGGGAGCAGGTGGTGGACCCAAGGCAATGTTATTTATTCATGAATTCTGCCTGATTAAGATAATGGAATGCTTTTTCTTTCATTCTCTTTTCATTCCTCATGCTCATTTGGCATTCATAAATTAATAACCATCATGCTATATAACTAAGATATTTTAATCACCGTTCACATCTACATTGAGTTGGACAGAGAGGAGGTGAGGTAACGTGTTGTGTGAAGGCGTTGACAGAGGCGCTGCTTGGGGAGTGAGTTCACAGTGACCTGAGTGTAGCCCGGAGCACAGAGCTGGTTTGGGCCTGGACTGGAGACAGGGAGAGGTCAGCCATGGAACTGCTGCTGCCTTTGGCTCACTCTCACTGGGATTTGAGTTTCCTCCAGGATAGAATATTAAACCTATTACCCTAAACCCTGCATATACTATTTTTGCAGTGAAGGTTGTTCCATTTGAACTGGAGAGTCTTCTGTTAAGGTGCGAGGGTCACATTTGATTTGGTTTTGGTTTGAGCCCAGTTTAGTCCTGATGTAGACCTGGTTTGGTCATGTTCTAGTTTAGTACTGGTCTAGTCCTGGTTAAGTCCCAGATTTAGTCCCAGTTTTTGATGCAGTCTATGTGCAAGTGAACATACCCTGGTCAGCAAAGCAGATAAAAGTGAAAGTATGAGTATCATTTGTCCTCCCTAACAAAATAAAAAATATTCACTAAAAGGATACGAGATTGCTGTTATCTAGACCAGCAGTTGGTAGTTAGCGTTTGCTTGGTTCTGTACTGTAAAGTAATATGGCTGAAGTTAGCTGACAAAATAGTCCACCTGTGATCACGTATATTGTCAAAACCTTTACCTCAAATTGTAATTAATAACTTAAAAAATTTGGAAAATGGTGGCTTTGTACCACTGTTAAATATACTATTGCCACGAAAAATGATTATGGCAATTAAATCTCTTGCATTACTTTGGGATTATGTAGCCTATTATTTGTCCATGTGCAATAGACTTACACACCTTATTCATACTTCCTCATATCACTTCCTCACTACCTTTTGTTTTGCTCCCCCCTTCTCTCTCTCCCTCTCTCTCTCCTCCACTCACTACACACTACTGTATGTGTGTGCTGTTGTAAAGCCTTTTCGTGACTAGCTGTCATTAATCTTCTCTTTCTGGGGGCAGGATCTTGACTGTGTGCCAGCGAACGCTTCATACAAATCCAAGACAGCCATCCAAAAACACACTGCTGCTTTTCTAGACCAGTGTTACATGTAGCTTATACCCAGTCTCACACTGTTTCTGACCCGAGGGCCACCCTGCTCCACAATAAGGGAATGGCACTCCAATAGACTTGAAACCAGTTTAATTTTATAATGTGTAATGTATGAAAAATACTGCTATTAACAGTAATGTACTCCAGATTTGCAACACAACTTTCCATTATTTTTCACCAATATCTTGATGATGGGTTGAAACACTGCACAATGTCTGCTTCAGCACATAATTCCAAAGATATTCAGTGTCTCCATGACTGTGTTACTGCTTTGCCTGGAATGTCCCGCAGTTTACTATCAAACTTAATAAATACCTTGAAAAACATCTCTTGTCAGACTCTTTTTTCTGTGAGTCAGGGTCATCTCCATGGAGACAAGCAGGTGATGGACTCTCAACCAGTGAAGTCACATATTGCATCTTAAAGCTAAACCATAGACTGTTTAAAGAAGTGAACTAAGGGAGTGTGACGTCACCCAGTCAAAGGAAGCTCATCAAGGCTAGCAGTTATAGGGGCAAATTTGGAGCCCCTTCCATATTTTGGAATTCCGATCATAGCAACCAAAGAGCCAATGTGGAGCGAAGCTGTTGAAGGTAACGTCCCTTCCTGCCCGCACCGCTGATTTAGCAGAGGGCGTGCACTTAGCAACACTGTCAATCAAATCTGTTGCTAAAGCTAGTGGGAGTGACCTTGGGGAAAGAAGGCGCCTAATTTGTCTATTATTGATGCTCATATCTTGAGTTATGGACAAAATAGCGAAATAAACATACCAGGATCATGTAGAAAAGGTTAATATGAACATTTTAAGACCAAAATGACGAGCCTGACAGCAGAAGTTACAGAGAGAGGGGCAACAATTTTTCAATAGAAAGTGAACTGCAGCCAGAGTTGCTGGAGCAGGAAGCAAGCCCATGCTCACTTCCTATTTGGAACATGGCAGCTAGCAGGTTAGCTATGTCCATTTATATATATACAATATGGGTTAAACATGTTGTGTTTTTTACAATGGAATTATTTTTAGGGAATAAAATATAAAACTATGTTGCTCATGCTGTGTGGCAGGATTGAACAGCTCCAATGGCTCATTACACATTTTTCAAATCACAAACAATAAACACAAGAAAAATTGTTTATCGTACAAATACAATAACAGTTTGGGCAAATACACAAACAAAGCTACTGTGGTCATGCTAGCACTATTACAGTTATTAGCTTTTTGCTCTGTGGTTCCAGTAAACTGTGTGGGTCAGGAGTGAGGAGGTGAGCCAGAACTCAGCGTCATCCTCAGTGTGTTGGCAGCAGACTCTGGACTTTGTGTTATGTGCACCACTCAGGCGACACTATTGTCTTTCAGCAGCTGACTGTTATAAATGAAGAGCTGTCAATATCGTAAAGACTCTCTGAGGTTAACAGTCCTTTGTTATGTTGTAAATGTCTACACGCAGAATGGAATGGAGTGCAAGAGTGCAAGCTTGTATAATCAGACAGCATGACCAGATGAGGTGAATAAGATGTGGTTATATGAATAAGATGTGGTTATATCTTCATCAATGCAAAACAAAAAACAAAACACAAAAATGTAGATTTTTGTAATGTAAGGGACTGTATGTTAACATACTAACATTACTATTCCTATTCCTATTGTAATGTCGTCCTTATATATACAAATCTTAATCAAAAGTGGAGCATGGGGGATGTGTTGTGGCAAAGTGAATCTTGCAACATCCACTTTATAACAGGCGCCTCATTCAGCCCCTGTCATTCAGTGTGGTTATCTATCTCCTCCACATAACATTATTTACCCACTTAGCTGAATCCTTTAAGCTTTAAGAGCCTGAGTCCAGACTTTTGAGCTACTACTTTAAAGTGTTGACTTTCTTAAATTTGTCTGCTATATGTTGTTGTTTCAGTGGACACCAATCATTTATCCATATTTTGCTCCAGTGTACTATTTATGCAGTATGTGAATCCTGCACCAAAGGCCAGTGCCTCTCCTCTTAAAACTTTCAAAATGTTTGATGTCCTCAGCCTCAAGCTAACGGTCGTATTTCACTGCGTTTTGTCCAGGGGGAACGCATTAACCTGCCCGGGCTGTCACGCTACCTAGACCTCAACATGCCATTCTCCTACATCAAAGACACACAGAGTGACTACATACATATGGGATTTTTACACTGCTGCTGTCCCGTCTGCTGTCGCCATAACAACAACTTGAGCTGATCCCTGCTACAAAGTGTTGCAACAGTGATTCCCAACAATCCTAATCTTATGAAACCTGCCTACAATCAATGCTGCACAAGCAAGTATCAGTGTCTGTCATAGTGCAGTCACCAGGCAGACAAACTCAGCCTTTGAAGTGGTTCCTCCCAGTTATACTTGTTCCCTCAAGGCAAAAAGGACTGATGGAAATAGGTTAGCGTTAAAGTTAATTGCAGGTATTAATTCAACATGCTTTTAAGTAAAGTAACTAAATGATTTGGCATGTATAGTGGAACATTTAGAAAGTACTTGATTACTGTGAGATCCTCAATAATTGTTACCACTCCTACAGTAGTTATGCTTTTGTTATGTACTTAGTATTTATTATTATCTAAACCTAGAGCAAGATCTAGAGAAGTGTCCCTGGTGCTGTACTTTGATTACCCAAAACGCAGGGTCAAATGCAGGGCACAAATGTACAGGGACATAGTATATCTCAGGCTTATCCAACCTGTTTACTATTTTAATGACAATTATCACTATAACAACAATTCTTTCAGGCTTTTTCCATATCTGATGTCAAGAAACTTTGTTAAGATTTATCAAATGTTCCCTTAACACTAGTGAGCTTGAGCTGTTTTCTACCATGACATATTTGTAATGTTGAGAATCATTTTACATTTTACAGTAATGGTCACTTTGAAAATGGTTCATAAATGTTTGAAGCAAATTCAGACATCACTCCCTGCATGTCATCACAGGAGGTATTGTAAACACTACTGACGCTGCTCTTTTGTGAGTGAAAGTGTGCCAGAGCAGGCAGCCATTGTTCTGTCTCAGGTCTATCATTATGAGCTAGCAATGGGGAGGACAGCTGTCAGACATGAGCACGTAGAACCTGCACAGTTCTACATACCTGCGGAATACATACTCTCCTGAATAACTATTATGGTTTAATTTTAACTTACTTTTGGGGGGAGGTCCCCTAACTACTTGTCTCCATGGGAGTGTTTCTGCTTTGCCTTTAAAGGTCCTGTATCCAATTTTTTTCCCCATGTATTTGAGCAAATTTTTGTCTTGTTCTAGTACAGCTATATTGCGTAAGCAGCTCTTGATGTCAAAATAAGTCAGCAGTACACTCTTCATCTAATGTTTTTTTTTATTGTCCAATAATCAGGAAGTGCACATTAACTTGCTAGTTGTTAGCTTTGCCATCATGGCAAAACTCCACTTCACTCTGTTGTGAAATGCACTTAAAAACTCATTGTGGTGAATAATTAGGATGCTTGTAATGCATAAGGTAAGTGAACTAGTTCTTTTTAATGTTTAACAGTATGGCATTGAACTCATGTGTCTTGGATTTCTTTAACTGTGTGTTTTTTTGCTAAGAAATACACTGAAAAACATACAAACACTTTCTGTGAGCAGGCTTGCCTGTTCACAGACCTGACCTGTAACTTGAACTTTAACTGAGCAGGTTGAGCAGTAACATAACATCTCTGTGGAGGCAAGTAGGTGGCATATCCTTCATCAGAAAAGTTCCGTAGGGCCCCTTTTACTAAACATTCAACATCAAATGATCCAATGCATATTATTGGCAAGAAGTGTTATAAAAAATGTATAAAGTACCAATTAATACACTAATGACATACATGTATTGTCATTATAGTGTGTATGTAGTAGCATGACCGAGAACTAACCTTGTTTCTGTTTCTAAGTGTTTTGAACATTTGTCTTCCAGAAGTCCATGAGCAAGCAAAAATCACCTTGTGCTCTATTGTTTGTCTTTTTGACCATGTGGTGCCGATTTGGAGAGAAAATATTTGGCCAGCATGTTGCTATGTTGTTATACTGACTCTAGGAAAACTTCACATTCATAAAAAGCAAAAGAGTTTTTCCACAAAGACTGGTTTACACAAAAAGCATTGTTTAGGCTGCGAAAAGAGAGCAAAGGAGAGCAAAATGAAACTATATAACTGAAATAAGTATGTAAGTGTGATGTGCGATGATGTGAAAAATACAGTAGTTGTTATAGCAACATAATAAATGTTTATATGTATTATTATGATGAGTTTATGTTATTAGACACGATGATCTTGTACAAAATGCCATCGAGAGTCAAATGGGAATTCATTTGGATAGAGCGAATAGAGAAAATTGTGTCTGTATTTCTACGAGACCAAGTTTTCGCTGTAAGAATGTGTTTTTCATCTCAGGACGGCTCCATTGCTTCATACTCCTGATCAAACAGGCCCTTTGTCTGTGCCTTTGACCGGTGCATGAGGAAACAGTGAGCTGCATTCAGGACAGACAGATTATCTTGTTTGAATGGTCTTTTCCAGAGCACCCAAAGACCTGCACAACAATAGGTAACTTGTTGCAGGCAAAACAAATCTAATATTCATTTAACATAGCCCCGTTGTAGAGCACACATGGTGCCAGTACAGTAACTGTTTGTATTTGCATAATGCCCTCAGAATGAATGGGGCTCATAATTGGGCCACTCGGGGGGAGCCAGAGACTGCATAGGTCCGAGCGCAGGGATATAAGTATCAAAGCCCACGGAGGGTTGAAATAATTATCTTAGTGACACTGGCAGTCAAACAGGACACTACAGTATATGTGTATTTATTTTGTTGTATAGGAACATGAGTGAGTTTCCAATTTTATACTCTTTGGAAAAAAAGGTATAATGAAATATTTTAAAGATGCATATGTTTTGTAGTAACAAGTATTAGGGGGATATGCCAAATAATTAATATGGTCATGGTCACATTTTATATAACTCTTTTCCACCTTCAAGGTACTCAAGGTAAGCACTTTACATCAAGGAACCACTCACTCATTCATGGACCAGTGCACGCAGACACTGGGGGCGAGGGGGGGCTAAGTGTCTTGCCCAAGGACACAATGACAGCATTCATCTTTGAGAGCTGGAATTGCACCGCTGACCTGTGGGTCTATGGATCTGACCGCTCTACCAACAATGTTTATATCGAGAGTGGGATACGAATCGCCAACCTTCGGATCAGTGGACAAACACTCTACCAATGGAGCTACTGTTACCATCATGATTTTCTTGGGGCTAGATCACAAATTTGCGATTCATGTATACTTAGTATGTTTATATTTTCTTAAGTCATCTGCATCTTCTGAAAGGTCACACTTCTTGCCATTAGTTTATACACCTGTCACTCACTCAGAGCATTGCTAAGGCTGACCAACAGGACGAGTGGGGGGAAAACATGCCTTTGGTTGAGTATAGCTACATTAATATTCAAATTTTGTGAATCGTGATATGGAAATTAAACCTAATTGTCACAGGAATGAGATCCTGATTCAATTTTCACATTTTTACATAGATAATAGTCCAGATAAATGCAATCAAATAGACTGAAATGTGTCACATTGTTTATTCACTGTGTTACTAAACCTGTATGAAAGTCTAAAATCATGTTAAGACTGTGCTCCCGTTTCACTGTCTCAATCACAATCTCCTTCTTCTCGCTTAACCTCCTATAGGGTATTCATAAAGATGCACTTTTTATCCCCTCCATCATCTTTCAATGATTAATCTTGATATTTAATTAGGCATACCAATGTTTGTATAGTTTGGCTGTTGAAGTGAAGTGCCCCATGTATTTCCCTCTGTGTGAGCAGTGACTGAGCAGTTTGGTGTTTGGATCTGCAGAGGAGCTGTGCGTGACTGCGATTGGCATTGAGAACAAATCTTGGTCCTTGAACCAGATTTGGACTTGTTTTATGACTTTCACTGAGTTTAACATCTGTTAGATGACTATTGTTCACACGCACCAACAAATGCTTTGGAAATTATTCAGACTTCTTCCCCATCAAGGAACTCTGTGCAGGCCCTGTGGCAATAAATCAACCAAGAAATACAATCCTAATATTATCCAATTAGATCATAGTGGGTTGTACTGAGTGATATGAGCTTTAAGCGCCAGTGAAGAGACAGTTTCTGTGCACAGACAGAATCAACCCATAAATGCATGATTGCACATTATTCCTGTTGCATGCACAGCACAATCAAAACCATTTTCTAAGCAAACCCTCTGACTTAACAGATCCTGCAAACACCAATAGTTGTGTTGTAATATGTGTGCGAGTATATTGTTGAATAATAATTACTAAAAATATAGCCGCAAGCGGCAATGATCAACCCTCGCCCACGTCTACACCTCGTGCTATCACGCCTTCCATTTCCCTCTTTACATTACACCCACTGCCAGTTGTGACGCATTTGTCATTCACCATCACATCGGGGTCACCCATTGACTCTCATTGACTTCCATTCATTTTAGCAGTTATAAATATGCCTGTGGCATGGGTGTTTGGATACTGCTTTTAATGCTGGGGCGACGCGACTGAGAGGACGAAGTTGAGTGATAATGATGAGTGACGACGACAAAAAAGAATGATATTCCGATGTGAAAACAATGTTCTGTTTTTTTTTGTTTGTTTGTTTGTTTGTTTGTTTTTTATATATATAATAAACTATACATTTTCAGGAAGCACTTGCACATTCCTATGTCATGGTGAGAGCTCCTGGTCTCTGATGGGCACTTCAGCTCCCGTCAGTGCACGTTACAATACTAATAGGCCCTTCGCCAGCTTCTGACGCTCGGGCCTAATAAGTCAAACTTTAATAATAGATGAAGGATTTTCAATCAAATATCAGTTCAGAAGAATTGTATGTATCCTCAAACTTAAAATGAGCTTTTTTTAAAAAGCAGATCATGAGCCTGAATTATTTGTGAATTGTATTCACTAATAATGGATATAAAACTTTTTGTGATTCCGATACAACAGTGCCAGTAGGAATCTGTGTGTTCACATAAAAACATGTTTGAAGTTGTAGTGATATAATTGTGCTTATGTTAGAAAACAGTAATAACGCCTTGGACAAAGAACATGTGATGCCATGTTTGAATTATTGTTGATGGAGTTTTATATATCTTTGAAAATCATCTTGTGCTTGAACATTTGTGTGTGTGGCCGTCAGTGCTTCCTTTAGGCTTTATATCCCTCTTGTAACTTACCTATGGCTTTTTGATCATATTTAACTTACTTTGTGATAGACAGCCACTCTGCATAGGAAGCATGTGCTGAGTCAGTACTGGGAGGAATGTGTGAGGAATGGGGCGGTGAGGTGTAGAGTGTCTGTATGTGAGTAACACTGAGAGTGAGCCAGGAGAGAACAAGGGGCGGAGCCTACTCCAGGATTGCGTGCGGACATCAAATGTTTACCTGTAACAAAAAGAAAGGGGAAGGTGTAGAGGAGAAGAAAGCACAGGGGAAAAATGGCAGTGGTTTTCAGGGGTGGGCGGGGTCCCGGGACCTAAGGCATGAGCTTCGCACGCAACTTAACAATACTACCTTTATGAGCGGCGGATTGCGTTAGTCACTCACAATGGCAGGAGATGCTACTAGTCTTACACATGCACACACGCGTCAAAGAATTTCACTGGAATAGATAACAAAACCAAGCAGCCATAGTGGCAAGGCACGGCATAGAGCAGTCAGCCTGCCTTATTGGTGCCACATATTATAAATCAAATAAGAACAAATAAACCATATTTGTGACATTTGATCAAAGTGGAAGATTAGTAGTGAGTGTGTTCTTTCAATGCTTTATTTTTCATAAGGAAACATAATCAAAACAACATTCAAATCAGATTGTGGAATTTGTTCTGTCCTGGATTTTTAATAATTTTGTGTATGTGGGTGTTGGTTACACCGTCAGTCGGCCAACAGTAAACAAAGGACTAGCTGAGGAATCAAGTTGTAATAACAATGCATTTTGGAAATGATATTTTATTTTGAGTTTAGACTAATGTGCTGCTTCTCCACAGGTTTTATTATAACGGTATAACACCCACTTAATATAATTTCATATAATGAGTATAGTTTATTCTGTTCTTCTTAAGAAATTGGCTTCATCTTCTGCAGAAAAATTACTTTAAGTTTTTTTTTGTTTTTTTTTGTTTTTTTTTTTAAATAAAATACTTTTTTGCACTGGTCTTGCATTTGATTAGCATTTGCATTTGATTAATACTACTACTACTACTACTACTACTACTACTACTACTACTACTACTACTA